>JAHHUM010000177.1:0-123923 GCA_036173005.1 Crenichthys baileyi | reverse complement strand
TCCAAAAGGTTTACAGGTAAAACCGAGTCGGCCGGGTGTAGCTTCTAGGAAGAGAAAAAGAGAGAGAACAATTTAAAAAGCTGAAATAACAGAAAATAATGAAAAATTGGAGAGTAGTGTGAGAAAAACAAGAGGGTGAAAGTGGTCATTATGTCCTCCAGCAGCCTAAGCCTATATCAGCATAACTACACAGATAGTTTCAGCTGAGATTATTTAGTTAAACAGCGCTTATTTTCAACAATGTCGTTTCAAGGCACCCAAAAAGGGTCCCACTGATGGTCATTGTTATACTAAAAACCACAAGGATTGGGATACCTCTCTCTGTCAGACTGATTTAAAACCATTGGAAAAGGAAGGGGTCATACAGGGTAGGCAGAAATGGGGGTGTGTTTGCTCCTCCACCAAAAACTAAGCCTTTTGGCTAAACCTGACTCCCCCTTACTCCATCCAAACGGAGGGAGGAAGGCTCCCTCCCTGAAAAACAAGCCACTCAAACTATAAGCTTTAAAAAAAGGAAATTTTTTAAGCCTAACCAAAAATAGACAGGGTGTCCGCCTCAGGACCAAAAACGGGAACTGGTTTCCCCACAGGAAAGCCTGATAACTAAAGGATCTGCCTCCCATTCTACTTCCAGAGACTCAAACCCCCACCAGTAAACCTGCAGTCTGAGAACGAAGTGCCCTGTTAGGAACATATGGAACAATCAGATCTCTGATGTATGATGGAGCTAGATCATTAAGGGCTTTATATGTGAGGAGGAGAATTTTAAATTCTATTCTGGATTTAACAGGGAGCCAATGAAGGGAAGCTAATAAATAAATAAATAATAATACAAATAAATAATGAATAATTATTATTATTTATTTATTATTAAATAAATAAATGCTACCTTTAATTTAATGGCACATTTAATGTTACATTTCTTTCATGTTACATTTACTTCACTTATGGGAAATTCACAACATTTATTTATTTAATGATGATTTTATTGTATTAATTTTGTCCAGTTTGACCCTCCATTCTTGATTCCTGTATAGGAGGTCATGTCAGAATTTGAATCAGGTGTGCTGGAGCAGACACACATCTAAAACTTAGATGGAAGGGGTCCCTGAGGACCAGGGCTGTGAACCACTGAGGTACAGTTTCTAAATTGTGAAGGTAATGCCTTTTTGCACTTTTGTTCACCAAGTACAGTTCTCTTGCTAGGTGCATTTTTCTTTCGTTTCAGTAATTTGAAACATAAAAGTAATGTCATTGTTCAAGGGAAACAATCACTTAATAAATGAGTGAAATACAACTATGTACATTTTGTTTATTCAGCTAAGATAGGCATGGTCTGTTTCCTTGTTTGATATTTTATTATTTCTTCATTATTATTCTTTTTACTTTAACTGGCCTTTACTACAGCTAAAAACAGGGACCTAACTGGTCCTTCAAAGAAATTCCCAAAAGACTAACTGAAGAAAACAAAAATGGGAATGGCACAGGAGTGGGAGTCGTTCTAAATGGGAGTGGGATGGGAGTGGGAGTCAATTTACCAGGAGTGGGATGGGACAGGATTTTTTTTTTATGCTGACCTGGGATTGGGATGGGACAAGACGTTTTTCTGTGGGAGGGGGATGGGACAGGAGAGAAAATCCACTCTCGTGTCCCCTTCTATTGCGTATAAATGCTCTGCAGTATGATATTCAAACATTTAGTAAAGAGTGTATTGTGATTGCAGGATATTTGTCCTGCAGATGCTTACAAAAGTGGTACGTCCTGAATAATACATGGATATATATTTACATTCAGGAATTTAAGGACGACTTGTTGCTCAAAGACGTCTGTTTTGCTTTAGAGCATATGGTAAGCAAGGGGAAAGACACCCCATTGTGAAACAGATTTAAAAAAATATTTGATTCAGAAATACGTTTGTCACTAAACGAAGAGAATGTCCACTTTCAGTTACCATTACTGCTATAGATGCATGCCAGCAGTTTGATTCTTGTATGCTTATATATGAGGGAGATGTGTCACAAGTCAATCTGGTCTTGTGAACAATGATTCTTTGCACTGAATGCTTTTCGGTGGATATCAGTTCTTTGCCATGTTGTTGTAGCCTGCAAAAACAGAAATTTACTCGTCAGATATGATGTCTGATTAACTTTTTGCAAACAGTTTTGTTACATTGGCAATATTTTCATCAGGCATCAACACAGCCACCTACGCCTTAGAAACATCTGCGGTGCGCATAGATTTCAACCAGTTAATCTTGCCACCAGTTAATCTATCACACCGGCTCGCCTCGCCAGCTGTCAGCTGACCGGGTGGTTTAAGGTCGCTAGACTGGGGAAGGACCCCTGTAACCCAGCCCATTGTTTTCATACTCCCGCTGGGTTTCACCAGTGAGTGTAAGTCAAATACATAATTCAGTCAGATGATATCTGATGTTAATGTTTGGTTTATTTGTTAATATGCTCTACAAATAAATAGATGTAAATTTGGTTCAGAAATTTATTATGTTAGTGTTTTACCTATAGTTTTACCTATAAATTAAGTGGTATTTGTCATCAATATACTTTATTTTTTATTTTTGTATATCTATGAACATAAAAGTTATTTAAAATATTTTAAATGGCTGATTATTGAGCAAGAATAAAATTAAAAGATAATAAAACATTTTTAACAAAACAAGCTTATTAGCCCTCCGGAATATATACTGAGGTAAATAAAAACCATATGCATTTATATACAGTGGAGACAGCGGTGTTAACCTTCAGGCTTTATCTTAACAGCTTCCCAGCTCTATGTTTCACGGTGTCACGGTTGCTAGGCGACAGAAGTTAGGCTGAGGTAAGAGCAGGACCAGCTGGTGAAAGCTAAACCGTCTAAATTCAAAGCTGTGGTTTTTGCAGCCACCCGGCCTACCTGGACCGGTCTTTCGAAGGATGCAGCCCCTGAATTTGGACACAGCACCCAGACACTCCACCAGTGGATGGCATTTAAGATTTGCACAAAAAAAAAATGGAAATATTTCAAATGTTCAGTATTTTTTAAAAAACATTTCCACATCTCTTCAAGAGATGTTCATGTACAGTTGCCTTTAGGTTTCTGGAGTTAATGTGTTTTAAACAATGATTATAAAGCAGTGCTGATTAGTTTCTAAGATTTCTGCAACGTATGAGCTAAACTAAAGTTTATTCAAACCTGAGCATAATTAATAAGCATTTTCTGGTGACTGATGCACACTTCCATATCACTGTTTAAGTCATTGTTTTTTATTTTGTATTAATAAACAACATGGTTATTTAATTTGAAAGGCTACATAAATGTGTATTTATGTATTTACTGCCCCCCCCCCCCCTGGTGGCTGTCCCCTACCCCCATTCCTAAATTTTAATTCATGAAAATGATGGTGAAATGATGTTTATAAAATGTTCTATTGTTGTTTTTAAAAGGGTCTTTTTGATTTATGTGAAAGTGAACTGTAAAAAAGTAAGTTGGTTTTTTATATTTTTTGTAAATCATTAATTTTTATGTAAAAAAATCATGTCCCTCATTTTCTTGTCACTACCGAAACTTTGTAGGTTTTACTCCATAGGCTAAGACTGATTTAAGCCACACTTCTAATTTCTTTTATCGTGAGGTATCCTTTGTCCCTCTCATGTTTTGGCTGCATGGTGAGTAGCTAGGCCTCATCATTCTGAAGAAAAGATGTTCAAAAGCGTGAAAATCAGTGTGTAACTTAACACCTATTTTCTGCACTTAAACTTTTTTTTGTTTTATGGTAGAAGAAACTGTTTTTATGTGTGTGCAATAGTTCAGAAAAGTGCTAGCTAACCATGTGCTGATCAGCCTCTTTAAACTAGGCTGAAAGTAACATGATTGAATTGGTAGTGACAAAATGGAAACTCCTCCTTCTGTTTTTGGATACTCCACTTTACTTGGCTTTACCTTTACCTACTGTGTATAGACACCACTATATTTGTGAGTGCACATACAAAACAGTCATCAAGGAATGTGAAGAGATATTTGCTGAAATTGACAAAAAGTGTATTGGATTACAATTGAAGACTGCACCTTTAATTCAGCATGTTCCATTAGTTCCATTGGTCAGGCTCAGATTTACACTTGTTTTTGCCACTGATTTCTAATTACTGACTACCTAAAATGTGTTAGTAATGTTAATTTCTATGGTTGACTTATACAGGGAGAGAGAGAGTATGCCAAATAACTGGAGCAGAGCAAAAACAGGAGCACAGAGACTAAGGGAGTACAGAAAATGTTTGAGGGATGACCCTGTGAAGTACGAAGAGTACCTAAAAAAGGAAAGAGAAATAAATAATAAAAGGGAAGAGGGAAAGTTGAAGAGTGTCACTGAATTATCTGCAAGGGCGCAAAGACAGCACAGAAAGGAATGGAGGCCAAGACAGAAAAAACACAGGATGATGAAAAGACAGAAAGAAGTAGCTGATTGCAGGGACACGCCACCCAGCACTTCCAGAGAGAGTGAGGGGGGAAAAGGGACCAAAAGAACAACAATCAGCAAATACATAAAATTAAAGAAATTGGAAGAGAAGATAGCAGAAATGCAGAGGAAGAAAGAAGATAAAAGCGATGTCAAAGATTAAGGTAGAAGATAACCTCAGAAAAGGCTAAATCCCCAAGATCGGAAACACAGATGGACGCACAGACGTACAGATTTCCTAAACATGTAAAAAAGACCCTACTTTTTCACAACACACTCATGCATCAAATTAAAGAAAATACAAGTCTGCGAGCTACAAAGACAAACATTCACTGAGGAGCTACAAACTTGTCTCTACAATGAGAAAATGTGTTGGTGTCTCCCACAAAGTGTTCAACAAGAGTGAAAACCACCCATGTCTTACCTTCACCTATCAGAAAAATCACAAGCAAAAAAACATAAACATAGTCAAAACATTTCTGGGTCTATATGACAATAGTCGGATATTAACAGGGAAGAGGGAAACAATCACACGATTTAAAACAAAGAAACAAAAGAGGTTTTTGTCTGACACAATGCTGAATTTGTATCAGAAACTGATGCTCGAGATGCTTCATCTGAAGCTACCCTATTCGCTTTTCTGTAGGATAAAGCCATTTTGGATTGTTGCTCCAAATATCAGTAACAGGGAGATATGTGTCTGCAAAGTGCATGACAATGCCAAAATGAAAGCAGAGAGGCTTAAACAGCTTGGCATCATTAAGTCACAGAGTTTGAACAAAGTGGCAGAGGAGTTGTGCTGTGACACACAGGCTAAGGCTTGTATTTACAGAGAATGCATCTCATGCAAGAACAAGTCGCTCACACATAGTGAAAAGACTTCAGAAGCAGGGGTCACATGGTGGTACCAGTGGCTCACAAAGAAAGAAGACTATGAAAAAGAAAAGGATGGTGCAGAGGACCTACTGGAAGATTTTGAAAAAGAAATGAAAGAGAAGGTGTGCAAGCACCTCTTCACATCCAACATCAATCCAAACAGCTACAGTCTTTGCACATATCTCTGAAAGAAGAAGAGGCCAATGCTGTTTTGTACACCACTGAAAATACTCTGTGCCATGTCACCCTCAATGAAACATGATCCTGCCGCTAATCGGGCTGAACTTGAACCGGTTCTTCAGTTCCTGAGGGTGAACCATCCAAAAGTTCAAAAACTCTTCTTCATTTTGTGATGGGCCAACCATGCAGTATAGAGGCAAAAAGAACTTTTACTTCATGAGCACCATTTCTTTCCAGATGGGTTTTACTGCTGTGAACTGGAGTTTTCTGGAAGCTGGTCATGGTAAAGGGCCAGCTGACGGTGTCAGAGCCACCATAAAGAGAACAGCAGATTCATAGGCAGCCAGAGGTACTGACATAACAACAGCAAAAGCACTGTATGATGCACTCCTTCCTCTCACCAAAGTCAAACTCTTTCATGTGGAAGAACAGATTTCAACAGTAATTGCTCGAGTGCCAGAAAAGCTACCCACCATCAAAGGCACACTCAGCATCCATCATGTGATTTGTACAACTCCAGGTATCATCCATTATAGAGTGCTCAGTTGCTTCTGCAACAGAGAAGCAATCTGACCGTTTCGAGCCAATGTTCACCAACATTGCACCACCGACACAGCCTACAACAAATTTATGTACATCTGCTGAACCACCAACCCCAACCTCAAACTCTGGATGTCAAGCGACTTTGTGTCCAGTTGACGACATCACAGAAGACCTTGTTGGCAAATGGTGCGTGGTCACATACGAAAATGATCCATATCCTGGGATTATTGAAGATGTGGATGAAGGGGAGATATTTTTATTTTATTTTTCATTTATAACATACAAACTGTTTATTTCTCCTATAATATTTTCCATTTTAATATTTCATAACACTCGAATAAGTAACATAACCAGTCATGTCCTTTGCCCTTTATTTGTCTTCAGGTGCAGTGGAGGACAAAGTAATGCACAACATTGGACGAAACAGATTTTATTGGCCACTAGTTGAGGACAAGATCTGGTACACGGCAGACAAGATCGTCACCCTAATCTGTCCACCTCAACAGGTCACGAGCAGGCATGTCCAAATAAACCCACCAATGTGTGTGTGCAAAGTTAGACTATTGAACAGACTTCTGAGCTGCACACACACACGCACATACACACTCAACACTGAGATGTAATGTGGAAGGCGCTGCTTGTAGTGATGAGCATACAGAGATTTATTATCACTCTGCAGCATTTGTTTTCAGCTCTGCAAAGCTTTTCAGTGTCTATGTTGCTGTTTATAATAAAACAAAGTGATTCTTAAACTGCTTATATTGTGAGATGTTTTATTTTTTTAGGTAGGATTAGGGTTATGATTTCTGACTTGCAGTCTCATCAAGACCGAAACTATCCAATACCTCTTCGGTGAGGTGTAGTCTGAAATTCAAGCACTGTTATGTCATTTTCAGATGTGTAATGTCAGATGTGTGTCTGATACACATGTGTTCAACATTTATGAGTTATTAGTTATTTTTATTAACATAAAATGATGGGACCGGTGCAAAGAGGATTGGGTGGCGGACGAAGGTGGAGACCTCAGCGGCCCGATCCCCGGATGCTTAGGCTGGCTCTAGGGACGTGGAATGTTACCTCGCTGGGGGGGAAGGAGCCTGAGCTTGTGCGGGAGGTTGAGAGATATCGACTAGAAATAGTCGGGCTCGCCTCCACGCATAGCGTGGGCTCTGGAACCCATCTCCTTGAGAGGGGCTGGACTCTCTTCTACTCTGGAGTGGCCCACGGGGAGAGGCGGCGGGCTGGGGTGGGTTTGCTTGTTGCCCCCCAGCTCAGCTGTCTTGTGTTGGGGTTTACCCCGGTGGATGAGAGGGTCGCATCCCTGCGCCTTCGGGTCGGGGATAGGTCTCTGACTGTTGTTTCGGCCTATGGGCCGAGCGGTAGTGTGGAGTACCCGGCCTTCTTGGTGTCCCTGTTGGGGGTGCTGGATAGTGCCCCTCCCGGGGACTCCATTATTCTGCTGGGGGACTTCAACGCCCACGTGGGAAACGACAGTGACACCTGGAGAGGTGTGATCGGGAGGAATGGCCTCCCCGATCTGAATCCGAGTGGTGTTTTGTTATTGGACTTCTGTGCTAGTCGCGGATTGTCCATAATGAACACCATGTTCAAGCATAAGGGTGTCCATCAGTGCACTTGGCACCAGGACACCCTAGGCAGGAGGTCAATGATCGACTTTGTTTGTCGTATCATCAGACCTTCGGCCGCATGTTTTGGACACTCGGGTGAAGAGAGGGGCTGAGCTGTCCACTGATCACCACCTGGTGGTGAGTTGGATCCGCTGGAGGAGGAGAAAGCCGGACAGACTTGGCAGACCCAAGCGCATAGTGAGGGTCTGCTGGGAACGCCTGGCGGAGCCCTCGGCCAGGGATGTATTCAACTCCCACCTCCAGGAGAGCTTTGACCAGATTCCGGGGGATGTTGGAGACATAGAGTCCGAGTGGACCATGTTCTCCGCATCTATTGTCGATGCTGCTGCCCGTAGCTGCGGCCGTAAGGTCTGCGGTGCCTGTCGCAGCGGCAATCCCAGAACCCGGTGGTGGACACCGGCAGTAAGGGATGCTGTCAAGCTGAAGAAGGAGTCCTATCGGCTGTGGTTGGCTTGTGGGACTCCTGAGGCGGCTGACGGGTACCGTGAGGCCAAGCGTGCTGCGGCCCGGGCTGTGGCAGAGGCAAAAACCCGGGCCTGGGAGGAGTTCAGTGAGGCCATGGAGAAGGACTACCGATCGGCCTCGAAAAGATTCTGGCAAACCGTCCGGCGCCTCAGGAGGGGGAAGCAGTGCTTTGCCAACACTGTTTATAGTGGGGGTGGGAGGCTGCTGACCTCGACTGGGGACATTATCGGGCGGTGGAAGGAGTACTTCGAGGATCTCCTCAACCCTGCCACCACGCATTCCCTGGTGGAAACAGAGGTGGGGAATCGGGGTTGGACTCTTTCATCACCCAGGCTGAAGTCACTGAGGTGGTTAAAAAGCTCCACGGTGGCAAGGCTTCGGGGGTGGACGAGATCCGCCCTGAGTACCTCAAATCTCTGGATGTTGTGGGGCTGTCATGGTTGACACGCCTCTTCAACATTGCATGGCGGTCGGGGACAGTGCCTCTGGACTGGCAGACCGGGGTGGTGGTCCCCCTTCATAAGAAGGGGGACCGGAGGGTGTGTTCCAACTACAGGGGGATCACACTCCTCAGTCTCCCTGGTAAGGCCTACGCCAGGGTATTGGAGAGGAGAGTCCGGCCGATAGTCGATCCTCGGCTTCAGGAGGAGCAGTGTGGTTTTCGTCCCGGCCGTGGAACACTGGATCAGCTCTATACCCTCTACAGGGTACTTGAGGGCTCATGGGAGTTTGCCCAACCGGTTCACATGTGTTTTGTGGACCTGGAGAAGGCATTCGACTGTGTCCCTTGTGATGCCTTGTGGGGGGTGCTCCAGGAATATGGAATCGGGGGCCCTTTATTAGGGGCCATCGGTCCCTGTACGAGCGGAGCAGGAGTTTGGTCCGCATTGCCGGCACAAAGTCGGACCTGTTCCCGGTGCATGTTGGACTCCGGCAGGGCTGCCCTTTGTCACCGGTCCTGTTCATAACTTTTATGGACAGGATTTCTAGACGCAGCCAAGGGCCGGAGGGGGTCTGGTATGGGGACCAGTGGATTTCGTCTCTTCTTTTTGCAGATGACGTGGTCCTGCTGGCCCCCTCTAGCCAAGACCTACAGCATGCTCTGGGGCGGTTCGCAGCCGAGTGTGAAGCGGGCTGGGATGAGGATCCGCTCCTCCAAGTCAGAGGCCATGGTACTCAACCGGAAAAGGGTGGCTTGTCCTCTTCAGGTTGGAGGGGAGTTCCTGCCTCAAGTGGAGGAGTTCAAGTATCTCGGGGTCTTGTTCACGAGTGAGGGAAGAATGGAGCGGGAGATCGACAGACGGATCGGTGCGGCTGCCGCGGTAATGGGGGCGCTGTGCCGGTCTGTTGTGGTGAAGAGAGAGCTGAGCCGAAAAGTGAAGCTCTCGATTTACCGGTCGGTCTACGTTCCTACCCTCACCTATGGCCATGAACTTTGGGTCATGACCGAAAGAACGAGATCCCGGATACAAGCGGCTGAAATGAGCTTCCTCCGTAGGGTGGCCGGGCACTCCCTTAGAGATAGGGTGAGGAGCTCGACCATTCGGGAGGGTCTCGGAGTAGAGCCGCTGCTACTCCACATCGAAAGGAGCCAGTTGAGGTGGCTCGGGCATCTATTCCGGATGCCTCCTGGACTCCTTCCTCGGGAGGTGTTCCAGGCACGTCCCACCGGGAGGAGGCCCAGGGGACGGCCCAGGACACGCTGGAGGGACTATGTCTCTCGGCTGGCCTGGGAACGCCTTGGGCTCCCCTCGGAGGAGCTGGAGGAGGTGTCTGGGGAGAGGGACGTCTGGGTGTCTCTGCTGAGTCTGCTGCCCAAGCGACCCGGTCCCGGATAAAGCGGAAGACGACGAGTACGAGTACGAGTACGAGTAAAATGATGACATTCTTATTCAGCCATGACAAACAAGATATTGTGGTCACTACCGAAACAGTATTGTCACTACCGAAAATCTGCCGTCACTACCGAAACATGGGATATTTTGTGAAAAATAAATTATATTGAATTATCAACTAAGATATTGTGATGGTGTTTGGTACAATGTGTATTAAAAATAACGAATCCTTAAGTTTGTAATCATTATAAAGAACTGTATGCCCTTTTAAAAAAATTGGATTCAAAATCCAATGATTCTGACAAATCACGCTTAAAAAAAATGTTAAAATTATATACTTTTTAATTTACCTGTGAATTTTGAAAAATAAAATTTCAAAAATATATATTTACAAGGTAGATGTAAACAAAATTTTAATAGATCAATATAACCCTTTATTTCATGTGATATTTCATTGTGTTTTGGTAGTGACAAATTTTGGGAGAGGAAAAATATTCCAAAACTGTATGAAAATACAAAATGAGAATTGACTGTACAACTACTAGAAATGTGTACCTTGGATATTATACAACCAACATACATGAAAAGTTTTGGGGAAAAGACATTTATTTCAAGATGTTTCCAACTTTCTCTTTGCACCAATTCTGTAGAATGGCCCAAGTAGCTAAAACATAACTGTGACCTTTCTGTGAAATGTTCCTGCCTCTGTGTCATTGTCCACTTGGCATAATGCCCTATTCTGTGAAGCCTCACTCTTCGTGTGCACAAGGGGCCAAGATCCTTGTCACCCCAGAAATTCTCCTTTACTTTACTAAAATATTTTTTTTTACCTTCAGACACAGTAATGCTTTGCCTTTGGGTTTTGGAGGGAAAGTTCTTCTTCGTGCTATGTATTAGGCAGTTAAACTCGAAAGGTTATGTTTATTACGTGATCACATTCAATGTCAATATGGCTAATGCTGCTCAGAGCTCAATCACGTCTTTCCTTTTTGTTGCTGTGGTAATTAATTCAATCCAGTTTTCAATTCAGTTTATTTATATAGCGCCAATTCACAACACATGTCGTCTCAGTACTGTACTGAGCATGCATGTAGCGTCAGTGGAGAGGAAAAACTCCCTTTTAACAGGAAGAAACCTCCAGCAGAACCAGGCTCAGTGTGAGTGGCCATCTGCCATGACCGACAGGGGAGTTTGAGAGAACAGGATTAACTGTGGACGCAAGAGGAAGCTGTCTGAAAGGGATGTTCGGGTGCTAACCCGGATTGTATCCAAAAAACATAAAACCACGGCTGCCCAAATCACGGCAGAATTAAATGTGCACCTCAACTCTCCTGTTTCCACCAGAACTGTCCGTCGGGAGCTCTACAGGGTCAATAAGCACGGCCGGGCTGCTATAGCCAAACCTTTGGTCACTCATGCCAATGCCAAACGTCGGTTTCAATGGTGCAAGGAGCGCAAATCTTGGGCTGTGGACAATGTGAAACATGTATTTTTTCTCTGATGAGTCCACCTTTACTGTTTTCCCCCACATCCAAGAGAGTTACGGTGTGGAGAAGCCCCAAAGAAGCGTACCACCCAGACTGTTGCATGCCCAGAGTGAAGCATGGGGGTGGATCAGTGATGGTTTGGGCTGCCATATCATGGCATTCCCTTGGCCCAATACTTGTGCTAGATGGGCGCGTCACTGCCAAGGACTACCGAACCATTCTTGAGGACCATGTGCATCCAATGGTTCAAACATTGTATCCTGAAGGCGGTGCCGTGTATCATGATGACAATGCACCAATACAAACAGCAAGACTGGTGAAAGATTGGTTTGATGAACATGAAAGTGAAGTTGAACATCTCCCATGGCCTGCACAGTCACCAGATCTAAATATTATTGAGCCACTTTGGGGTGTTTTGGAGAAGCGAGTCAGGAAACGTTTTCCTCCACCAGTATCACGTAGTGACCTGGCCACTATCCTGCAAGAAGAATGGCTTAAAATCCCTCTGACCACTGTGCAGGACTTGTATATGTCTTTCCCAAGACGAATTGATGCTGTATTGGCTGCAAAAGGAGGCCCTACACCATACTAATAAATTATTGTGGTCTAAAACCAGGTGTTTCAGTTTCATTGTCCAACCCCTGTATCTTCCAACAGGACAATGGTCCAAAACATAAAGCCAAATCTACAATGGAATGGTTCACAAATAAACGTATCCAGGTGTTGGAATGGCCAAGTCAAAGTCAAGAGCTGAATCCAATCGAGAATCTGTGGAAAGAGCTGAAGACTGCTGTTCACGAACGCTCTCCATCCAACCTCACTGAGCTCGAGCTGTTTTGCAAGGAAGAAGGGGCAAGAATTTCAGTCTCTCGATGTGCAAAACTGATAGAGACATACCCCAAGCGACTTGCAGCTGTAATTGCAGCAAAGGGTGGCGCTACAAAGTATTAATGCAAGGGGGCCGAATAATATTGCACGCCCCAATTTTCAGTTTTTTATTTGTTAAAAAAGTTTGACACATCCAATAAATTTCATTCCACTTCACGACTGTGTCCCACTTGTTGATGATTCTTCACAAAAAATTTGAATTTTATATCTTTATGTTTTAAGCCTGAAATGTGGCAAGAGGTTGACCAGTTCAAGGGGGCCGACTACTTTCACAAGGCACTGTAGTTGTAAAATCTCTGTGCTTATACGTGACAGAAAGAACAAAGCCAAAAGGATAAGAGACAGTAATAAACAATAAAAAAAGCCATACCAGACAAAGAGTTACAACCAGACACAGAGTAAATATCAGCAACTAAGTCATATAAATACATATAAACATATGGCTTTATTAAACATTAGATCTCTGTCAGGAAAATCATTTTTAATCAATGACTTCATTACTGACCACGATCTTAATGTTATGTTTTGAACAGAAACATGGTTACATGAATTTAATGAAGCTCCCATTCTGATAGAGTCGACGCCTCCGAACGACAATTTTCTTTGTGAGAGCAGACAGCAAAGAAAAGGCGGAGGGGTGGGCACTTTGTTTAAAGATATACTAAAGTGTAAAGAAGTATTTCTGGGCAAATTTGACTCTTTTGAATATTTGGCTCTCCAGGTAAAGAGCCCGGTCCAAACCATGTTCTTGAATATTTACAGGCCTCCTAAGTCCAAAACAAACTTTCTCAGTGATTTTAGTGAGCTTTTATCAGTGATATGTGTTGATTATGACTGTTTAATTATTGTGGGAGACTTCAACATTCACATGGACAATCCTGAAGACAGAAGTGCAATAGAACTATGTGACACTGTTAGAAATTTTGGTTTGACTCAACATCTTAAACAGCAAACGCACAAAAAGGGACATATTTTGGACTTGATCATCACTAAGGGTCTAAACATTTCCAAGGTGTCTATAACTGATATTGCCCTATCTGACCACTTTTCTGTTATTTTTGAAAGCATCATCTACAATGACTCAGTTGGCCAGACATTATAAGAAAACACACCTTAAGGATGGTGCTGCTGAAACCTTTAACCAGATTTACTCTTCTACCTCCACTTTGCCCTGTAACACTGTAGATGAGTTGGTAGATAACTTTCATTCTAAAATCTCGGACATCATTGATTCAATTGCTCCAATTAAAGTGAAAGTCGTTTCTGGAAAGAAAATGTCTCCGTGGAGAAGTGCTCCACCAGTCAGAGGTGAAATAAAGGAGTGTCGAAAAGCTGAACGCAGGTGGCGAAAGACTGGACTCCAGCTTCACTATAGTATCTATAAAGAGACACTAAACAGATATAACCTACAACTGAAAAATGCAAGGGAATCTTTCTTTTCTGAGATCATCAACAAAAACATTAACAATGCTCGTGCATTTTTTTTCACGGTCGACAGGTTAACAAACCCTCCTGTAACTGCATCTGAACTCCACTCTACCAGGGCCTGCAATGAATTTGCTAACTTCTTCACTGAAAAAACCCCAAAGGATCAGAGGGGCAGTCAGCACATCCACATCAACTCCAGTACCAAAGTTGTCTCCAACTAGAACTGATTTTGACAAAATTTCCCAATTTCACCAAATAAACTACAAAAACTTAGGGCTCCTCCTATTCAATATCTACATGCTCCCCCTAACTCAGATTTTAATAAACAACAACGTAAGTTATCATAATTATGCAGACGACACACGGCTATACGTTACGATGTCATCAGGTGACTATGAACTCATTCAAGCGCTGAGTAAATGCTTAGAAGAAATCAATGCTTGGATGTGCCAGAAGTTTCTTCAGCTAAATCAAAACAAAACTGAAGTAATAACCTTTGGACCAAAGGAAGAGTATTTAAAAGTTAGCACACAGCTTCAATTAATACAGCCAGAAACTGAAAGTCAGGGTCGAAACCTGGGTGTAGTGATGGACTCAGACCTGAACCTTCTGAGGCACATAAAGACAGTAACAAGGTCGGCGTTCTATCACCTAAAGAACATCTCGAGGATTAAGGGACTAATGTCTCAGCAGGACCTTGAAAAACTAATTCATGCGTTCATCTTTAGTAGAGTTGATTACTGCAACAGTGTCTTCACAGGTCTGCCTAAAAAGTCGATCAGACAGCTGCAGTTGATCCAGAACGCTGCTGCCTGTGTCCTCACTAGAACTAAGAAAGTGGAGCACATCACCCCGGTCCTAAAGTCCCTACACTGGCTGCCTGTATCTCAAAGAATAGACTTTGAAATACTTCTGTTAGTCTATAAATCACTGAATGGCTTACCAACAAAATACATTACAGACTTGTTGTCAGTGTATCAACCACCCAGACCACTCAGGTCTACTGGCTCAAATCTACTCTGCATACCCAGAACCAGAACCAAACATGGAGAAGCAGCTTTTAGTTCTTATGCTCCACTAATCTGGAATAAACTTCCAGAAAATTGTAAAAGCGCCGAAACCCTAAGTTGCTTTAAATCAAGATTAAAAACCTATTTGTTTAGAGTGGTCTTTGAATGTGTCATCTAAACATTATTAGTTAAGTTTTCAGTCCAATTTTCCTTTTGTTTTCTTATCCATCATTCTATTCTCTTTATTTTTTTTAATTACATCTGTTGTTTGATTTTCTGTATCATTATGTTTTTCCTTATGTACAGCGCCTTGAGTGCCTTGTTTCTGAAAAGCGCTATATAAATAAACTTGACTTGACTTGGTCCGCCCTGCTGACGGGCGCAGACACCTTCACTTGAACATCTAACGTAATGGAGTAATCAACATACAATATTCCTTCAAAAGGGTGAAGAAATATGAGTCATCCAAGACCCATATAGACAGTTGTCTGAAATTTTCAACATTTGGCAATGTGAATATGGCAACACAGTTGGATAAAAGTGTAAACCTCTATAACTTAGTAGTAAGGAATATTCAAATATCTATTGGTCTCATGAGCTGTAACAAAAACAATGTCCAGGTCTACACAATTAGGGTTCAATTAACATAGATTCGTGAGGAGATTGGCAATAGCAACACTGCATAAAACCTATGATTGCAAAAATACCCCTTTTTCACTAGTCTCGACTCAGCAGTTATTGCTTTACTCACATTTTAGGCTTGTCCATTAGTAGCGGTTACCTGGAATCGTTACTATTTTTAGTATCTGCTTGCTTAAGGTTCCAAGAGGGCCGACCAGTGCTAAAAATGGAACGTCAAAAAAATGTCGGTGACTAATTGGTTAGGGGGCTAAGTGTCACTAGTCACAGCAAATTTTAATAACTAATATCTTCAACCGTTAAATCTTAGGCTTATTGTGTATATGACCACTATAGCAAGCTAGCTTACCCTCACACGTCCTCCAGCTTGTAACCTTCACATCCATGGCTTTTCTCACTGTCCTGTTCTTATCCAGATTGTTTAGTCTTGCTGCCCGCAGCATCCTCTGGCTCTCTTCTCTCTCTGTCTGACAATAGCCATAGACCGAGCAGCAGTTCTTTCATTGTTGTTGTGTTTGTGTCAAATACAAATCCCATTCCTTTTTCAGACTATGGGATCGCACTGCTATTTTAAGGATTATGATTATTGATTAGAAATATTTATCAAAAATTATATAAAATAAATTATAATTTAAAGGAAATAAATTCTAACCAAAAATCATTTCTTACGAATAAAGATCAGGGATACACACTGGTGGTGTGATTATTGGGCTCACAGCACTTAATAATTAGAATTAGTTAATTATCATTAATAACTGATAATTATTAACCACAACCACACCAAATGTCACTGTGTTGTCAGTCATTTTACCAAATGGTGTGGAACACTAACCTTATCTTGACAAATAATCACTCCTACACAAAAAACACAAACACTGGCTCTTTATCTATGTGAAAATGTATTAAACCAATGGTCCCTCCTACAGTCAAACTATTCTGCTCCAACAACGTTTACCCAATTAAGCATGCACTATTCTGTAAAACGTTGTACACTAATAATCAAACATAAGTATATGTGTTGGAGGGTAGAACCAGCAGTTTATGGACAAATAAGAATAACACAACAATTTGGATTAACTTGGAAAGTGGAACAGAACCACTACACGGTGAAGCATTTTCCCGTGTGTGTGTCTCGAAATGGCTATCACCTGGTAGAACGCTATGGCCACACCCTGGACATAGAGCATCTAGCAGCTGATAACCCCAAATCTCGAACAAAGGGTTGTAAAAGTCTGAGGTGGGAGCTCGGTGGAAAAACCACAAGGGTAATAAAATGATGGATGAACAGTGGAGTGGCCGGGCCACGAGGCCCAGACTGCAGTCTGTTTCGAATGAAAGTTCAGCTTTAACTCCTGGCTGATTAGCAAACAGCAGGACAAACGCACCCAAACTTAAACACAACCGCTTGTTGTGCTTTCACAGAATTCAGACAGTAAATCAAAACAGTTCAACATAAAACACTTCAATCAATATTTCATGCAACAAGTTAATACCTTGGATTAACTAATGGTGATTCTAATTCACCTTAACAATGCCTCACCCAGCCCAGACCTCTAAATAAACTCATCAGATTTAGTATAAAAAAAGAACAAAATTACTTTGCCTAGATTTCTTCTCTTCACCGGCTTGAGGATATGTCGTGGGTCTGAAGAAAACACAAGTCGGAACCAGAGTGTCACGTGTTAGTGGTCAACTCAAAAACGGTAAACTTCTTCTCTGTCCAAAATGGGAAAAATATGAGGGACCATTGCAGTCGAATGAAAAACAAGGAGGCAACTCATCTCCTTGGAAACATAACCTCTGTTGGTTTTACCTGCGTCTGGGTCGCATCTGACGGTCTTCGATCAGGAAATGGATCTTCTGATCTTCTTGTATCAGACAGAATTCCAGCTTTCAAGCTCTTCTGGGAATGGCCAGTGTGGAGGAAAAGTAAACCGGCCCGCAAGCTTCTATTTCTCCAGAGATGTGCCTCCTAACGTGTTCTCATGAGCTATGACTGAAAATAGAGGTTAAAACTTTGTTTCCTCGGCTTTCTATAAGCCCTGATGATGTCAGCTTCGACGCCCGTTGCTGTGTTGTACAATCATTTTCCTGACAAAACTGGATGGCCCAACACTAATGACGATCACATCCACGTTGAGATGGTACTCAATTGTAATGGAAAACCGTGTAGAGCCATCCTGATCCAACCTGACCCAACCTGAGTCGAGTAGAGTAGGTAGAGCCATTTGACACACACACACTATATGCATATGCAAAGGAGTATTAAAAAATGCTAACCTTAGCAGGTTGTACCTTTAACGTGTGTTGTTAAATATCTTAAACTTTTAACTTCCAAAAAGAAGATGGGCAGGAACAAAACAAAAAATGTTTCAATTTGTTCTATTTACCTGTTTCCCTGTATCTTTAAGTTTCAGTCCCATTCCTATAAGTGTCCTTAAGCACACTGGTTTTCACTGTCTATGTTAGTTTAATGCACAGGTGACCATGGAATATGGAACGTCCTTAGTAGACATCTACAGGATTCTAGTCCTTTGACATCACAGCTCAGTCTTTAGGAGCAGACTCTATTAACAAAACCAGCCTGCACACAAATGTGCAAGCAATTTTTCAATTTCTGTAATAAAATAAACAATCCACCTAAACAAATTAGCCTTATTTTACATAACAAAACCTTTTAACAAATGTTGATTTCTTTTTTCAAGTTATTGGCCAATAAATGATAAAATTCCGTAAAAAAACAAAAACAAAACAGAGCACAATCAAAGAAATCGTAAAGCTAGAGGCACATATTGAACTCATAGCAGGTCACAGCAACACCCAAAAAAATTTCACAAAACTTGTGGGTGCACTAGGTTTCAGGGCTAATACGGCCGCAGTTCATCAAACATGCGGGTGCGCTAGCTTACATTTCACAGGGCTAATACGCCGCAGAACTCATTAGCAGCTCATAGCACATTTCCAACAAAATCACATATCCTGACTGGTTTTATAATTTGCACCATTTTTACAACCAAAACAAAATAGGCTCAAATACTCAATGCATACAGGTGCACTGACTCACCAGGATAGTCTTCTTCAAATTAGTTCACTCTCCTTATCTTTTAGACATCAGTGGGTTCAACCATATCACGTTCGTCCTTATAAAAGACTATTGCTATGCTCAAAACCTTGTCTCTTAGTCATTTTGCTCACCTGACCCTGGGAGAATGTTACATTGGTGGATGGGAGGTGCAGTGTGCAGTGCAGTGGTGCATTACATTAAATGGGAAAAAACAATACTTGTTGAACAACGATAAATTTTCTGAGGAAAAAAATGCAATGACCATAAAAATAAGGTTACAAAAGCTACAGGCCAGCTGTTTGGCATCACATTAATGAGATGATAAGAAACCATCATATTTTAGCCTATCTTATAGACTGTGTGAGGTTTTGCAGAGTGTTTGAGTGAGCCCTGGGGGAAAAAGATGAAAGTGAAGGTTCAAACAACGCTGGTGTTTCTCGTGGCTTAGTGACCTGGTAGTATCGTTGGATGAGTAATTTGAGGGGCACCTGAAGACTGACACTGTTTATAAGAGCAGGTCAAAAATAGCTGTCGGTCATCAACTTCTTAAGGTAAGGCAAGGTAAAGCAAGCTTATTTGTATAACACTTCTAGCAACAAGGCAGTTTAAAGTGCTTTACATGATGAAAAAAGTACATTGCAGTGGCATGTTAGAGGTAGGAATGGGTACCTTTTACATTTGAACAGATTCCGTGCCAATACTCTGTACCTGGGAATTGATACCGGTTCTCAACGGTACCAGTTTTCAGTACTTTTGTGTCTGTTTATGTGGTAATAAATGTCAATTCGTTTAATAATAAAATCTCAAAAATTTTTAATTCAACATATTTATTTCTCAATACATAAACTTTAATGAATATATTAAAACAACGTCCAGCTGTTTGTATTGTAACATCTCAGTTGTTTTAAACACTTCTTCTCCCATGTTGCTGGCTGCAGACGGTGAGTCGCTAACGGATGCAGACGTATTAACGATGCTGAATGAAGGAGTTGTAGTCGTAGATCTGAGGCTGAAGAAAATTGTGCATTCTTCAGCCTTGACACCGAAACATGGTGCCATTTGATTTTACGTAAATCGGTACTCTGTAGTACCGACAGAATTCGGTCGGTACCTATAAAAGTACCAAATTCGGTACTCATCCCTAGATAGAGGAAAGTAAAAAAAAAGTACTGAAAAGTAGGACTACATACTGAAATTAATGAATGAACTCGATCCTTTTAGGCCAATATTTTCTTAACATAAAATCTAACTTTTCTCTCTGGGCAGCAGGCAACGCCTTAGAACTGTTCTGACCCATTATGCATCTTAATAATGGAGGAATATTCCTTTTAAAATTGGCCCATGTTTGAATCAAGAGTCAGAGACTTCCTGGTGCTCTCTACCTTCCTCCTAACCTTTTCTTGGAGAGCCCAGCTCAGCCACAGTGTGACAGGGAGTGGTCTTTTATAGAGAACTGCTTCTCACTGAGGACAGCGAGGTCCTTTAAGCTGTCTGTTCCAGGGGGGGAAATTCTAATTAACCTTTATCCCCAGTAAAACCCTTTAGTAATACGTTTTAGTTAAATAGGAACAAATAAATAGAACAATCACAAGCAACTCTAAACAAATGGTTTTTTAAACTTGATTAAAAGAAATGCAGGGATTCAGCATTTTTGCAGTTCTCTGGATGTTTATTCCAGATTAGTGGAAAATAAGAATTGAATGCTGCTTCTCCATGTGTGGTTCTGATTGTGGGGAGGCTGAGTAGACTTGAACAAAAAGACCTGAGTGGTCTGGAAGGTTGATGCAACAGCAAGTCTTTAATGTATTTTTGTGCAAAGCTATTCGGTGACTTATGCTCTACTTTCTTAGTTTCAGAGAGGATGCGGGCATCAGCTTTCTGGATCCGCTGTAGCTGTCTGACTTGTCTTGACTTTTTAGGCAGACACTGTTGCAGTAATCAATTCGACTAAAGCTAAACACATGGATGAGATTTTGAAGATCCTGCTGGGACATTAATCTTTTAATACTGGAAATGTTCTTTAGGTGATAGAAGGCCAACTTAGTAATTGTATTTATGTGGCTCTGAAAATTCAGGTCTCAGTCCATCATTATACCCAGATTTTGGGCTGGATCTGGGTCCTCATATACGAAAGAGTGTGCAGCTCTCATACTAAAGGTTTGCTGTAGGGAGAAATTCTGAAACTTGTGGAGCAAAAATAAAAAAAAAGATGTACCAAACTGTGTATAGGCATGTCACCGCACACGTAGCCTTTATATATCCCAACTTGCAGTGGATTTGACGTAGCTGCACGTGTCACTTAGACCGCCCGGTCTCCGCCCATAAATACATATTCAAAGTAGTGTAAATAGCCGGGAGTCACCCATGACGTGTCCAAATAACCATGGCAATGTTGCTGTGACAGTCCTAACCGGTTCCTTTCGGCGGAAAAACACTAATGGTGTGTTCAGACTGACTGCAAATGACGCAATAGGAGTGAGTGATTTACATGTTAACACTATGTAGAGGCATGTTCAGGAGTGAAGCGATTCGAACGGCACAATTTACACGAATAGAGCGAAGCGAAACCCGCGATGGAGTTGAAAAATCTGAACTTTTCTGTAAATTCGCGTCACGACAACCAATCAGGTACTGGATGTGGCTGTGACATGGGGTGAAGGGCCGCAGCGGAAACGAAGCTGTTCTCATTGAAGATGAAGAACCAACTACTATTATTGAGACAAGTACAGAAAGGACCTAGCCTGGAGAAGAGCCAGTGAGGAGACTGGAGTGACAGGTAAAACTTTAAACCATTACATAGCGCCTTTGTACTACTGTATTTTGCCTAATATTCATCAGCACGTCACTTGCTAACACGAAGTTAGACTCTGTCGTTGTTTAGCTAATTTAAATAACCTGGATACCCTTTATTTACCAAAGCATAAGACATGCTATCTCCCTCCAGGCCTCCAGAACAGGCCAACACCACCAACGAACATTTCCTCCTCAGTTTAGCTCCATCCCTGGACAGACTGCCTCTACATGAGCAAAAGCTAGTAAAGCTCCAAATTATGAAAGTCATTGTTGACCATAGCACAGTTGTGCTCAATTTGGAACATCTGGCCCCCCAATAATTGTTTTTATGTTGTCATGTATGTGGCAGTTTCTCCACTGATGAACCTAACTTCCTCTCCTTCCTTCTCTCCATGCCACTCCATTCCTCTTCCCTCTCCAAGGTCCTTCTGTACTTGTCTCCCACAAAGTGTTGAGTCATACAACTCAGGTAGTTATGTAAATATTATATTTATTGCAATAAATGTTGGTTCTTGCAAATACTGTTGCTCTTATCATTTCTGAAATGCATTGTATTCTTAAGGACATAGATAAATAAAACTTAACACACATTTTCCAATAGTACTTTTTCTGAAACTAATAGCATCAGAAATAATGATTCAGCTAAGTTGGAGATGCAGAGATGCCTATAAATTATAATGAAATTTATATACAACTCTACATCTCCAACTCAGCTTAATCAAATGATGGGAGAAATCATTTGATTTAGCTGTGTTGGACATGCATGGGTGCATTTAAATTTCAGATACAACTCTACATCTCCAACTCAGCTTAAACAAATGATGAGAGAAATCATCATTTGATTCATCTGTTCTGTGATGTAGGATTGCACCTAAATTTCAGATACATAGATGGACCTAAATTTCAGATACAACTCTACATCTCCAACTCAGCTTAAACAAATGATGAGAGAAATCATCATTTGATTCATCTGTTCTGTGATGTAGGATTGCACCTAAATTTCAGATACATAGATGGACCTAAATTTCAGATACAACTCTACATCTCCAACTCAGCTTAAACAAATGATGAGAGAAATCATCATTTGATTCATCTGTTCTGTGATGTAGGATTGCACCTAAATTTCAGATACATAGATGCACCTAAATTTTAGATACATAGATGCACCTAAATTTCAGATATATAGATGCATCTAAATTTCAGATTCAACTCTACATCTAATCAGTTTAATCAAATGATGACAGAAATCTCCCACCCGGAAACTGTTTGCAATTGTCCTGTAGGTAGATTTTAAAAGTAAACCGAAAAGATATACAAACTTTACAAGATTACATCTGAAATGGAATTTATAAATCATAATTTAAAACTGTTTTCTCTACAGAAAGTGTTTTATTGATCTAATGAAAGACCTATAAAAAAACAATGTACTAGTTTGTGAGGGTCCTTCACAGAGAGACACTACTTACTACTATAGGTTGTTTTTTTACAATGTTTCTGCAATAGGCTGGAATGTTTTTTCCGAGTGCTTTTATGTAATTTTTATGTATAATGTAATTTTTATACAAAACAATGAAATTAATAAGATTTGAATCTTGAAAATGAAAACTTGGATTATTGATTATTAAGTTAAATATTTACGATTATTCATTGTCATTATGTTTCCATAATAAAATTTTGACAAAGCACCCGGCTCAGCGCACACAAAAACCACTAGATAGTGCTACTGAACTGTATCCAAAATTTATTGCAATATAGGCCATGTACGGTGTATTAAATATAGTGGGTAACTAAACACTATAGCCCTCTTTTCAGCACAGTTGTCATACAAGTATGAAACTCACAACATTTGCTCAGGGTGCATCTATGTTCATGTAGGAAATTATATTTTATTCATAAGTATTTATTTTTTGATGCATATGTCAGCAATCCGGATTTCTAGGTAGCCGATCAGCTGTTATCTAAATGACATAGTAATTCAATACGGCTACCATGCTACATTCTGTTGTCATATCAACTCTTGCCTGGTGTATTTTCGGGGTCCTGATCATATGTTTAGGCACAAAAATGTTTATTATATTTAGATGATGTGGGTACTACAACTTGCCTGTTTTACTACTGAGTTGAGATTTATTTACTCACCGAATACAGATGGACGGGCTTTACGGCTCGAAGTAACAACGGGAATCATGCGCTAATTAATGCAAGGTATGCCAATCTGATTTGTATGCTGTTCGGACAGAACACCGGTCGTAGGCTGATTCTTCCCCTGACGCGGGACAGCAGGTTCTCAAACTGGGTCCTGGATAGGCAGAAGTACTGCTGAAAGCGACTGTCATCCAGACGCAGCTCCTGGAGTATAGGTGGTGGTACTCTCCAAATTTGTTCCATCTCTGGAGAATCTGGTGAACCCAGGGACGTCAATGCTGGCGACGTTGTTCGGCTCTCCAAAGGTAAAACACCGTGACTAGCTCTGTAAAATCCAGGTCTGCCACGTTTAGTTAAAACGGCAAGCAGCAGATAGAAGCTCCTCCTATTTGCTGACGCGGTGAAGCGAGTGGAGTGTTGTCGTCCATTGGCCATGCGAATTGCTGGCGAAATGTCAGGCGAGCGACGGCATGCGAATGAGGTGGAAACGCAGCATTAGAGAGACTGTGTCTGCACATCATAAGGGATGTTTGTGGTGAATAACAGCAAACAAAGAACTGCTTAAATGACATCAGCGACTCAGGCCGGACTGGAAATAAAACGTCTGTCGGCTTGTGCCTGTGTAGTTCTATAATGTCTGCATCAAATCCAAACGGCACTGTCCAGCTGCTGCATTAACCTCAATCATAGCTCAATGCTGATCATTATAATGACGTGAATATGCCTCCCATATTTCTACTAGGAAGACTGTCTCAACACACACTATGTGAAGAATTTTAAATCTTTACAATCATTCAGGACGTCCGATAAAAAAAATAGAAAATTACCTAGAACCCAGCCATCACGCATGGAGGTTTGTCCCGAACACAACTATTATCATCAGATTAATTATAATTATTTTTATAGTACAAAGGAATCATGAGTTGAGGAGGCCAACTTGCCATTTAATTTATAAGACACATTTGCGCATCATGAATATGTGGCACATTAATTTAATTACCCCTCCCTGAACCGCCACCTTAACGTGGTGGAGGGGATTGAGTGCTCGAATGATCCTAGAGTCTATTTTGTCTGGGGCTTAAATGCCCTTGGTAGGATCTCCCATGGCAAACAGACTCTGGGTGACGAGTCAGACAAAGCGGTTTAAGACACCTTCATGAGGACCACACAATCAAGGTACATGACGTCGCAGAGCCGGAGCGTTGGACACCGGCAGAAAGGGATGCTGTCAAGCAGAAGAAGGAGTCCTATTGGCTGTGGTTGGCTTGATGGACCCCTGAGGCGGCTGACGGGTACCGTGAGGCCAAGTGTGCCACGGCCCAGGCTGTGTCAGGGGCAAAAATGTGAGCCTGGGAGGAGTCTACCCAATGCTTTTTAAACGTTGGGTAGATTGAGAACAAATCAATGTGTGGATATTCCATATTTTCTTAAGTAAAACAAACTGAAGCAAGCAATCAAGAGTCAGCACACAGCTTTAATTACAGCTTGAAACCACAGATCAGGACATAGGTGTCAGGAATCTAGGTGTAATGATAGACTCAGACCTGAACTTCCAGAGGCACATAAAGAAAATCACTAAGATGGCCTTCTATCACCTGAAGAACATTTCCAGGATTAAAGTACTAATTTCCCAGCGGGATCTTGAAAACAAATCCATGTGTTCATCTTTAGTCGTTTAAATGACTGCAATAGTGTCTTCACAGGTCTGCCAAGTCAGGCAGCTGCAGTTGATCCAGAACAATGCTGCCCTACTACTGCCCTACTAGAGCACATCACTCCAGTTCTAAAGTCATTACACTGGCTCCCTGTATCTAAGAGAACAGACTCTAAAATACTTCTGTTAGTTTATAAATCATTGAATGGCTTAGCACCAAAATAAACTGCTTAAAATAATTAAAAGAACACTTTTTTTCAGAGTATGATATCAAGTTAGTTAAGTTTCTGGAATATTGATCTGGCCAGTTAAGTAGAAGAGGGGGTTAATCAGTGTCAGCTGTTTTGATAATTATGAAATTAACAGCAGGTGCACTAAAGGGGCAACAATCAGACAATCCCTTAATCAGGAAAGGTTTTGCAGGTTGAGGCCAGAGACATTTTTCAATCTGAATTTTTTTGATTGCTTTTCAGTAGTTTTGCATTTGACCAATGTCATTTTCATTACTAGTAGCGTGAGGCGATACTTCCACTCCACCAGAATGACACATAAATATGTGGCATTGCCCGAAGGTTTGCTGTGTCTTCAAGCACAGTCTCAACAGTATGGAGGATTTCGGAAGAACAATGCAGTTACTCTAGGAGAGCTGAACAGGGCTTTCGGAAGTCCTTACGCCATCAGCAGGTCCGGTATTTGCTCCTTTGTGCAAAGGAGGAACACGATGAGTACTGCCAGAGCTCACAAAGGCTACATTCACACTGTAGGTCATAATGCTCAAATCCAATTTTTCAGAAATTAGATTTTTTTGTGTGGCCATTCACGTTACTTAGAAAATGCTGCCTATATCTGACTTCAGTGTGGACTGCTTGTGGCTCCAAACTGACCCGCATGCGCATAAGAACGTCGTCATGCGCAGAACAACAGTAAACACGGAGAAATAAGTTTAAGTGCACAACAGAAGCCATTTATTGTGTCAGCGGGTGCTGTGTGGGAAACACATGAATAAAAGTAGAGTGAAACTCTTTGTTGTAATTATAGATTATTGATTAATTGAATATTTATCAAGAATTATAATTAAAATCATAATCCGATAAAATTAACTCCTTAACCAAAATCCTCGTTTATGAATTGAAACCAGAGCTGTCCTCTGGTGTTGTAATTATGGCTCAAGGCCTCTGATAATTACAATTATTAAATGTCACTGTTTAATCGACCGTTTCTGCCGAAACGTGGGGAACTTTACCTTATTTTGACTGACGAATCACTCTTGCACAAAATAAACACAAAACGCCTTCTCTTTATCTACGTGAAAATTTATTAAATCAATCAGCCTCATACATTCACCTCCCCAATTCAATAATCTTCACCTACTCAAACATGCAAAGTTCTACACAAAAGGGTAAAATATCTAACTAACAAAATAAAGCAAAACAGCAGTGTGTGTGTATTGAATCAACCAGCAGTTATGGCAAAAGTGGTAATATGACAAAAGGGATGTGGTGTGTTGAACGGGGTTTGAACAGTCCACCAGAAGCGTAGCCCAGCGGGACACGGGCTGTCATAAAACCCCCACAGCAAAGTTGTAAACTCAGCTTAGACAAAGAGTCATAAACCTTTTGGCGGCAAGTTAGCAAGCAGTAAAGTTGGAACAAAGAAAATGGTGAATTTCACCATTTGGTTACTGTCGTAGTCCAGTACAGGCGCTCTGGTGTTCGCCTGGTAAGACAACTTGTGAGACGCCGCGGCCTCAGGACTCAGTACAATGTTGCATGCAAATACAATTTCATAACATCAGACTATAAATTGCGATTCTGGTCGCACTAAAAATCCTATCTCTCTCTACCCTGCCCAGACTACTTCTAATAAAGAAATCAAAGAAAATAATAAAAGATGGGTATTACTTTTTGGAGCAATTCTTGAGGGCTGCACGTGTGAGGGGAAGAGGAGGAGCGGGAAAGTTGTAAGTTACGTGCGTCCACGATTAACTTCGGGAAGAGCGGTCAATCTTCGTCCTTTGGCCTCCTTGGCGAAAGGGAAAAATATGATCTGACCGTCAGCAGTCGACTAGAACAAAAAACAAGGTGGCGATCCGTCTCCTTGAAACTCCGTGGTTTTTTGGTTACGTGTTAAACTAACACCTTCGATCGGTAAAGTTGAAATTTCTGGCCTTCTTATTCCAGGAATTTCTGTCATGAACGTTCTTTTCGTGGCCAACGAAGGAGAATAAATCAAGACTCCACGTGGGACCTCTTCTTCTCCAGAGGATGCTTCAGTTGCGTGGTTATCTGTCGTGATCTCCAGCTGAAAAGCAAGGTTTTAAAGCTCCCGCCTTCCATATATAATCTCGTGTGACGTCAGACTTCTTGTGACGTCAGACTTGGGACGTCCCCGTCCTACCAGCCGCAGTGCCCACTGGGATTTGTAGTGGCGGACAATACTGGATACAAAATGGCCGATGATGTCGGAAGGCCTGGTGGTGTCCAGCAATGTGTAAACTGTCCAATATTCAGCAAACAAGTGGTCCAACATATTTATTGTTCCATTTTAGGGAGATCTCACACAACAATTCAGCACAACAAACTGTTTTAATACGGAGACACAGCCAGCAATGGTGGGGCAGGGATGTTAACTTTACAGAGGCCAAGTTTATTCAGAAATGTATCATGTCGAGGGCAAATTTTACTCATATATGTCAACACCTCTCCTCCCAATTCCACAGACAGAAGACTTAATGCAATCTAGTGTATTGGACTGCAGCAGGGGCAGAGCATCACATGCTCAATGTTGGAAAAATGTATATAAGTTATCATTGTTTAGTTTAAATCATGTTTATGTCTGAAGTTCTACTATAGTTAAGATGATTTCTAATTCCTATGATTGCTTTTTTAGTGTGAAAAAGTGTTTGTGGAAGGTTAAGGAATGCGGTCTGGAGTGGATCACTCCCTGGACATGACAAGCTTATATTCAATTCAATTCAGTTTATTTATATAGCGCCAATTCACAACACATGTCATCTCAAAGCACTTCACAAAACTCAGGTACATACATTCCAATTAATCTTAACCATTGAACAGTGCAGTCAGAGTCTGTTATTTATTCAAATTGGATAAAAAGTTTTTCTATCTAAGGAAACCCAGCAGATTGCATCCAGTCAGTGACTTGCAGCATTCACTCCTCCCGGATGAGCATGTAGAGACAGTGGACAGTCACTGGTGTTGACTTTGCAGCAATCCCTCATACTGAGCATGCATGTAGCGACAGTGGAGAGGAAAAACTCCCTTTTAACAGGAAGAAACCTCCAGCAGAACCAGGCTCAGTATGAGCGGCCATCTGCCACGACCGACTGGGGGTTTGAGAGAACAGAGCAGAGACACAAAGAGAACAAATAAGCACTGATCTAGGAGTCCTTTCTATGGGAAGGAAAAGTAAATGTTAATGGATGTAGCTCCTTTAGTCGTTTCACCTAGAAAGAAGGAGCAGATAAACTCTGAGCCAGTTTTCAAGTTTAGAGTCTGAAGAGAGCACATAGAGTTAGTTACAGTAAAAGCTCAGTCAGTAGCTATGTCTAGGAGAGAGAAAGGGTTAAACACTGAAAGACAGGGCCATGTGGATCATCGGTAGAGGGTGAGCATTAAGTTGTTGCCAGCAGAAGCTCGGACAATGCCCCTCTCCAGAAAGGTGTCACAGGTAGACACAGAGTCAGGCCAGGTGTAGCTTCTAGGAAGAGAAAAGAGAGAGAACAAAGTTAAAAGCTGAAATAACAGCAAATAATGCAAAATTGAAGAGTAGTGTGAGAATGTAGCGAAGAGGGTGAAAGTGGTTATTATGTCCTCCAGCAGCCTAAGCCTATAGCAGCATAACTACAGAGATAGCTCAGGATAACCTAAGCCACTCTAACTAATAGCTTTATCAAAAAGGAAAGTTTTAAACCTAGCCTTAAAAGTAGACAGTTTGTCCATCTATAGCCCACTGATGGCCATTGTTATACTAAAAACCATTATATCATATATGGGAATGACTACTCTTTTAGGTTAAAATCTCTGTAAGAATTAGCTGAACCGATTCCCACTTTTTGCATGTAGGAATGTGAGTTGTAAATAAAAGGCTAGTGCAAGGATTTCTGGCAGATGACTGTCTCAACCTTGCAAGTCAAACTTACTTGGTTCACTTGTGTCTTATTTTACACTTGTCTGTGTTTATCAGCTTGCTAACTCTATCATTTCTTGGTCCTTCGAGCCAGATCACTAGAAATCTGCTGCCCCGGGCCCTGCGGTGCGTGTGGGGTTTCAGTCTGCGCAGCCTTCAGAACGTCTGGTGAACGAAAATCCTCCACAGTGAATTCTGTGTTGGTAATTGCCGAATCGACCGAGGGGCACCGGGGTGTGGATCAACGCGTTCCGACAGACAGTGTGAATGAACGCACAGGTAAGACAGAACCAACTAAGTATATAGAAAGAAATACGCAAGCCGGTAAGCTTGGCGTTAGCGCTAAATAAGTACGCAAGCCGGTATGCTCGGTGTTTAACAGAACTGCAGTTTTTAAAGACGTCTAATAATAAATAGGGGTCTTGAGTTTAAATGGTTCTTGTAATTTCCCTGAAGGAGATTCAAAAGCAGCCGACTCCATAGAAAATCCTTACTCTAGAAAGAAGTGTTGCGCTAAAATACAGAAAACCTAGTCTAGGTGATTTAGGCCTATAAGTGATTGTGTGTTGGTGCATGTGTGTGTGTCTGCAGAATCATACGGCACTCTCAGTGAGACAACCTGAAACCTTGCTGGTGTTAACATAAAGGTGTTCACTGCTGAGATGTGTCGTAAAGAATTCTGATTTGGATATTAGATGCCATCAAATCTCAGTCTAAAACCCCTGCAATCTCCGAGAGTAGAACTCAATGCGAAAAACTGGATCAAAACCAGGTGTTTGATCTAGAAGCCTGTTTTCTGGGAGATGTTGGGGCCCCGTTGAGGAATTCTGTTTTGATTGATGGTAGGCTACAAAAAAAAAAGAGCGGAGTCTGAATAATAATAATAAACTAGAGTAAACACGATAAAAGTATATATAATAAAGCACAAAGAATCACATAAAAAACGCTAATATAAATTAATAGAAGTACAACTCATTTCTTAACAATAGTTTTTAATAGATAAAAAAAAAACAACTCTTAAAATGGGAAACTGCGTCTGGAAGCAGCCCCCGTTAAAGGAGATGCAAAGTTTATGCACTTAAAAGATCCAGATACAGTAAAAAACCCTCGCCAAATGGTAGAAAGATTTAATTTTTTAAAGGAGGGGTTTTTCGGGTTCCTGCTTGTACCCATTTGTACAGAAACTAAAACAGAAAGTCAAACTTAAAAAAAAAAAAAAAAAAAAGGGGGGTTTTTATAGCAGAAGCCGAGAAAAGATAACGACGCTTTTTACTAAGGGGGGGGGCAGGCAGCCACAACCCCAGGGCGCTGCTGCAGCTGCGATTGCCCTGAAACCCTTTAGCGGCAGTGGAACAGATAATCAACGACTTGCGGTGTTGTGGAAATGTTAGAGGGAGAGTTTAGACAGAGAGCAGATTATACCATCATTAAAAACCAGACTAACAGAAAATAGGGGAGCCAATCATTGAGAAAAAATAACAGGGTAGAAAGTGTTTAAAAGGGAATAGTGGACCCCTGCAACACGAAAAGGTGATGATCCCTATCAACAGCAGTTAAAAAATCCCCCCAGGCAAAAGCTTTGCCTAAGATTTTTTCGTAAGGGGTCACAAAAAAAATTATTTTGTCTACCCACCTGCTCGGTTAGCAGTTGGCAGAACTAGAAATGCATGCTGAAAAAGGGGTTTTTGGTCAGTGGAAAGAAAAAACCAAACCCCCCTACTGATACCTTCTATACCTTCTAAGATGAGATATTCTATGCAGGACCAGTAAGTATAACCATGTTGGTCCTGTGAACAACATGGACACTGGGCTAAAAACTGTCCATCTGGACAACCCGTCAACATGACTGGATGGGGGAACAGAATGTTGTTAAAGAAGGGAAAGGGGAAGTTGATGGAAACGAGGAGATTAAAGACATTGCAGCAGCATACATGATAAGCTGAGATCCTCTCCAAGTGCAACAGTATATGTCAGTCTACATAATACTAATAAAATTTACCTACTGGAATGTTTAAAGATCTGAGTGAATATGTGAAAAAAACTGGCTAATTAATAATGAAAATTTTTCAACAGTGTTGCTCATCAGGAGGAAGACAGTGGGATGCAGTGTTTTCCAGAAAAGCAGGTCATTTATTAACAATAATTTTTTCCGATAGGTGGAAGCTGGAAAAAAAAAAACATAATTGTGTGGGATGTTTTTGTGACTAATCATAGGCTGGATCTAGAAAAAATTTGTGCACCGACAAATGACCAAATGACCCAAAAAACCAAAAGACCAAGGTTTGGACTTATGAACCTCAACGACCTGACAAAGAACTTACACTTCTCCAGACTGGACGGACCCAACAGACAACACCTTCAAGGTGGACCCCCCCAAACCACCTTATTGATCCTTGGGGGATAAAAAAAGAAAAAAAATTGAAGCATTTAAACAGACCTAGTGAAAAAAAATTTCATTTTAAAAAAATTTAAAAAAAAAGTTATATTGAATTAAATTGCCCTGATAGAGAAGTAAGTAAGTAAGTAAATGTTTTTTTATAGCCCATTTTTAGCGGCAGGGCAATTCAAAGAGCTTTACATTATAAAAACACAAAATCCTAAAAAACATCAAGCGGATATTCATGACAGCCATGGGGGAAAAGTTGTCAGTGTGTGAATGTGTGTGAAAGGGAATAACTGATTTCATTATAGAGCGTTTTTGAGGGACCTTAAAAGCGCTAATAAAGGTCTGATGTTCTGATGATCATTGCCAAACTTCTATCTCAATAAGGTTTCCAGAATTTTTCCAAAATCATATGAAGATGCAACAGTTCTACCTGTACTGAAATACTGATAAACATAAGAAAGCTCATAGACCTGTCTTCAATTTTTTCACATTTCTTTTACAAACAGAGTAATCAAACTTTTATGTGGCCAATGTCTGTCTGTTTTTGTGAAATGAATGTCTGTTTCATGTTATGTAAAAATTAGGGTATATGTGCACGATAATAACTAAAGATTACAAGAGCAAGTCTGATCCTCAACAGTACCAAGATAATATTAGGTTAGTTCTTTATGGTAAAACAAAAGGATTTTAATAGATGTTTGGACTTTTTCCAGTCAGGTTCAGAATGATCAAATTAGACTCAAATTTAACACAAGATGAAATGTACCTTAACAGAATTACTGGACTGGACTGAAATGGAGAAAACTTGAGTTACTTGAAACAAACTTTAGTTACTTGAAATAAATAAAAGTGTAATTAAAAGGGAAGAACTATAGCTGACCGAGAATGTGCGGTGTGTTTTATAAAACTGCGTAAGACAAACTAAGATGATAGGACACAACATGCTAATCAATTTTATTAAGCTTTCAAAACTGATGAGGAGTGAGTTTTTTCCAGACCTCATGAAACCTAAACTAAACCAAGCATTATTAAAATAATAGCAACTAACAAAAATAGTGACACCATTCTTAAATATAATGTGGACTTACTGCATTAAAAAAGCTAGATTAGAATAGATGCATCTAAATAAAGCTAGATTAGAAAAGATCATTCAGAGCTGTTATAATCTTGCTGATGACTACCACAAAAATTGTTATGGAACCAGATGGTTAAAAGAGAGCAACTTTATCATGGCCAAACAGAAACGTTTGTTAATTTTATTTAACCCTATCTATCATGACACCCCATACAGGTCTTATTAACATCTTGGATGGCACATATGTTAAAAAAGAAAAAAAAAGGGGTTAAATTGCCAGTACAATGGAAAAAATCAGAGTTATTACTGAAATTTTAAATGCTGTGCTGTTACCAGCTAAAATTAGCTGAGTGTAAATGGAAGGGATTACTAGATGCCCTGAAGAAAAGCCTATATTACCCAAAATCAAAGTTCCACTGGGCTGCAAATGTGAGTCGGGGCAGAGCCATGTCTCAACAGGGGGGATGATTGGCCTAGTGAACAAAACAATTCACTACATATGGATTTAATACTTACTAAAAACATTTTTTGTGCATCTTGTTTGATATGTCTGAAACAAAACCCCAAGGAAATCTTTCCTTGCAAAGGAGCCCAGATGCTATAACAGTGGCAAAAGGGGGCTATTCTTTTTGGAATTCCAAGAAGGTTTTATAGTGATAAATAACACATTCCCGTTAACAAAGTCATACAAAAACTTGGGTAAATGTTTTAAGATTGACCTGAAAACACATTGTAGCTACCCCCCCGAGTTCAGGTTGATAGAGAGAAAAAAAGGGACAGTTAAAAAGTAAGCTTAGAAAGACAATGGAAAAAAAAAGAAATTGGTTTTGAATTTTTATATAATAAAACTTAATATGAGGATACCCCATCAGCTCAGGGTGGATTACCCCTTTTTTGAAATAATACATGGCAGACCTTATTAAAAACCCCTGATCTACAAAAAAGAGCTAAAAGATCCACAACAAGATGCGATGTTAGCAGACTACATGAGGAAAAGATTTGCAGTCTAGAGACATACAAAATGTTAATAATTTGCCAAATGATGTTTCTGAAGCCCTACAGGTTCCTGGTGACCATTAAAAAGAAATGTATCTGATCCAAAGTGGGAGGGTCCATCCCAAATGTTATTGACAACTCCTACTGCTGTGAAAATCCAAAACACACTGGTGAGCCTGTCAGTCTTTCCACCCACAGAGTAGGAAGTGATATAAATCTGACTACAAAGGGGTTGTCGCCATCTAGTGGAGGCTTCGTCTCAACGTCAGTGAAGAAACCAACGATCCTTCCTAGCCCTTTGGGGTGAGATAGAGACTAACAGGGAAATTTAAAGGAAAAGATTGGTTTGAAACATTTAGTTTTGTTTATCTTGTGTGCCCTGATTGTTTTAATATGCTAGAAATTTCCACAATCTCCATGATCTTCAAAAAAAAAGGGTAGATAAATGAAAAATTTTCCATGGGAATGTTTTACAAGATATAAATGACTTGTATGAGACTAACAGCTGGTACCAATATGCAAAAAAGTAAACCAAGTCCAGGAACATTTCTGGTTGTTATGTATGTACTGAACTTCCTATCTCTTCCAACCAGCCAAGGGAGACAGCTAGACCAGTACCAGTGCCAAGAGATGATTGTTTTATCAGAAACAGCTTTTCTGGTGTCAGTACCAGTTTCCGGGTGGTAATGGGTAATGCAACATTTTACAACTGTCATGTTACAGTTTAAACAGTTTAATGTTAAAACCCCTGTGTCCAACTATGTGGAGCTTCTTGCAGGTTCCCATTTTTCTCATTGTGTCGTGGGCACCGGTTCCATCCCAGTGTGGACTATTCCAATGCGCATATGTAACACGACTTAATATTATTCTTCCCACCAAGCTGGACCAGGGGGAAAGGTCCATGATCTAAAGGTGCATTATGCAATAGATGGACTTCACTGGATGTATGGAACTGCCATTTATTTGCAGTTGCCTCCAAGTTGGAGTGGTGTTTATGCACCTGTTTATGTCACTGATCACACTTATGTCATTTCCCGTTCAAACTTTTCCCAAATAGGAGTAAGAGGGGAACTCATCCGTGTGAAGCCCCATGACAGTGTGGGGGTGAGATGTTTTCCTGAGGAATTCAAGCATAGATAAAAGGAAAAAAAGATTTTGCTAATTTTATTTTCCCATGGTTGGGAGTAGGAAAGAACATGCTTAGATTAGAAACTATAAATTATCGACTGGGACTGTTTTGTTAATGCAACCACAAAAGCTCTTACAGGACTTTCCACAGAAGTCACAGCTCTTCGAACCGTGGTGTTGCAGAACAGGATGGTGTTGGACCTGCTGACGGCCTCGGTTGGGGGAGTGTGCGCTCTCCTGAACGAGTCCTGCTGCACCTACATCCCTGATGAGACCAACGGCGAAGATGGACACAGAGTGAGCGATGCTATGCGCCAATTAAATGAAATTAAAAGGGGTATGCAGAAAGATGTTGTTGAGAATTTAAATAATTTAGTTTCACACTATGTATGCATGTGTAGGTGTAGCCGACCTCTCACTGGACCTAACATCGGCCGGCAAGTTTATTGGACCTGTGTAAAAACACATAGATTTGAATACAGCCACCGGTCTCTTTGTCGCACACATGCGCCTCTCCTCCATATTCCTCTAAGTAATTGCAGAGTCAGCATAATAACCATTATAATGTGATCGTATAGCTCACTACATGTTCCACAGTTCATATTTCACTCCTATTGACAGCATTTTTATATTTTTACGAATTAAACAAAAATCTAATGACAGATCTGAACACTCAAAACACATGGAAAAACATATCCATTGAAAGATAAAACATTTTCGTGAACTCATTAATACAGTCACATACCTGTGTAAAAACACATAGATTTGAATACAGCCACCGATCTCTCTGTCTCACACATACGCCTGAAAAAGCAAAAAAAAAGAGACCACGTGAGAGGACAGCTATGCTAGCTTAAGTTCGACTTTAACATTAGCACAGTACTGTATCTACATTTAAAATCATATTTCACACAGGTAACAAGACCAAAAGTCATTTATAAAGAGCCTTGAATCCAATACCACCCTAGATTCATTATCGTAACCAATCTATGCAAAAATAATAACTTTCTCCGTCAGGAGCAACGTTTTCTGCCTACCTCTCCTCCATATTCCTCTAAGCAACTGAGGAGAAATGGCACGAACAGGAAGTGAGAGTGCGTGGCCCACCAAAATAAATTTTCACTCAATAACAACATTAATACAAAAACATTAAAAAAATACAGATCGTAAGCAGAACTTTGGTGAAATTAACAAACTTAAGACCACATGGGCTACATAGGCATAAATCTGAAATATATCATGTGTTGTGGTTATGGTGTGCTTGGTGAACCTGTGACCTCGGGGAGAGAGGGGACAGCAGACTTTAGGCTGGAAGAATGGTCAACCCCATGACAGGATGATTGCCTGTACCTGTAATCAGTAAATGCCGGCTTTGAGGCATTGTATGGGCGATAAAGCACTCACATAGGTGATAATGATTCACACTGGCAACATAGGAATGTAGAAAACTCCATTATGTGGCTTCGTTAATAATTCCTTAAGAGGAGGTTTCAACATCAGCTTTGAAGTTTGGTAAAGGTATAAAAGCCTTAACACTGATAGTGAGACAGACCACTCAGTGAATCCAGCCATAAACTTTGCGGACCCGAGTCTCTCCCTAAGGCGCCGTAGATAATTTTTCTTCTTTGTATTATTATTTTGTACTCAATCATGCATTGGAAATCATTGGACTTATGTATCAAATTAAACTTGTGTTAATCTTAATTTCCTGCTGTTCTCTGTTCTTTCTCACGACATCCGGACTGGGTGAGGTTGAGGCCGTGTGTTATTAGTGGTATAATTATTATACCTCAACAATGTCCATCCCGGCTGAGGAAGCCTTCCTTCGTGGCTTACTTCAGGACCGTGGTGGCAAGGGTTTTTGAAAATCATGACCCCTGTCATTGCTGTGTTGTTCTGTTCTGTTCTTGTTGTTCTGCCTTTTTACTTTGTGCGTTGTTTCCTGTATCAGAGCAATGATTTTAAGGATAGTTGTAGGAATTATTGGTACAATGTTGTCCCAGGATTACCAACTTTTGGATGAAGACCAGGACTATGATACTATGGAGGAGAAATCACTAAACTTAACAATAGTTTAATGTTTAATGAGGTGTATGCATAAAACATTTTGGAACTGTATACATGGATGTGATATTAAACTAACCAATAATAAACAGGAGGGAATTGTTGGAAAAATGTATATAAGTTATCATTGTTTAGTTTAAATCATGTTTATGTCTGAAGTTCTACTATAGTTAAGATGATTTCTAATTCCTATGATTGCTTTTTTAGTGTGAAAAAGTGTTTGTGGCAGGTTAAGGAATGCGGACTGGAGTGGATCACTCCCTGGACATGACAAGCTTATACCATATATGGGAATGACTACTCTTTTAGGTTGAAATCTCTGTAAGAATTGGCTGAACCGATTTCCGCTTTTTGCTTGTAGGAATGTGAGTTGTAAATAAAAGGCTGGTGCAAGGATTTCTCCCTTTGTGAGAGGGAAGTCGCTGTTCTGGCAGAGTACTGTCTGACCCTTGCAAGTCAAAAATACTTGTCTTATTTTACACTTGTCTGTGTTTATCAGCTTACTAACTCTTTCACTCGGTAACCTAGATAGCATTTTGAAGTCCTCTTTTTGAACGGCTGTATACGAATTTTACAATGCAAACATCCAGACGGTATGTATGAGCCTTTCAATTAGGCTTGAATAAAGTTTTATCTGTTTATTAATGAGCTCTAACGTCTCACTGTCTCTCCACTGTGAAGTTCTATTTTAGCCCCCCGTCTGTTTTGCTAACTGCTACCATTTCCTGCTGGGCGGCCCAAAGTTGTGATGAATGTCATGGAAAGTGATGTCAAAGTCACATCTAATGCGCCTTGGCTGTTCCCACTGGAGTCACATTCCAAAAGATCAGATACGAGTCGGATTCAGGAACACATATGAATGTGGCTCAAATGTGAATTGAAAAAGTCAGATATTGGCCAGATATGAGCGTTCACACTTGTTTTAAAAAGTCTGACCTGGTCACTTGACCCCCTGAAGTGACCTCCAGCTGGCTACTGGCTTGAATGTCTCTGACCAAACCATTAGAAACAGACGTCATGAGGATAGCCTGAGGGCCCACCGTCCTCTAGGCCCTCTAGTAGACCAGGCACTGTGAAGCTGGACTGGCATTTGCCAAGATAGCACCGGACCAGAATTAGCAGGTTTGTCACTGGTGCTCTGTTCTTTCCACAGATGAGAACAGGTTTACTCTGAGCTCATGTGACATACGTAAAAGGGTCTGGAGCAGTTGTGTTGAATATTATACTGCCTGCAAAATTGTTCAGCATGATCAGTTTGGTTGTGGGTCAGTGTAGAGGTTAAACGATGGCACCCTGACTGCCACTAGGTATCAAAATGAAATCCTTAGACCTGTTTTTAGATCCTTCACTGGTCCAGTGGGTCCTGGGTTCCTCTTGGTGCTTTATAATGACCGGACCCCTGTGGCAAGAGTATGCATACAGTTCCTATAGGATAAAGGAATTGATACCATTGACTGGCCTTCACACTCCACTGACCTAAATCCAATAGAACATCTCTAGGACATGATGTTTAGGTCCATCCAATGCCACGTTGCCATGTTGCAACTTAGACTGTCCAAGAGCTAAGTAATGCCCTGGTCAAGATCTGGGAGGAGATACCCCAGGTCATCTCATAAGGAGCATGCCCCAGCTATGTCAGGCATGCATACAAAAACATATCAGGGCCATACAAACTACTGAGTACCATTTTGAGTTACTACCATGACATTTCAGCAATTTGGTCTAGACTGTCGCATTATTTTTCCAGTTTAAACCTCTCATTGACATTGGATTAAGTCCTCTGGAGGCTGGTAATTTTCATTTTCATCAAAACATGGGGCATCATTTTGTTACTAACACATTGCACATTCCCCATCAAGTATAGATATCCAGCATGATTTTTTTCTGAGATCTGATGTGTTTTCAAGGTGTTCCTTGCATTTTGTTGAGCAGTGTATCTTAAAGATTTGTTGTGGCTTATTAACCTTCCAGACTTCTCAGGTTTTCTGGCTCAAGTCAACTTTCAATCCCCAGCATCAGAGCCAAACATAGAGATTCAGAATTCAGTTGCGGGTATGTTGTTTCAGGAGAATATGCACTATTACCATTCTGCCACACAGAGCATTTTACACTGAGGACAAAAGTTCCATTTTGCTTTGACCAAAGCACCTTCTTCCACATGTTTGCTGATTCTCTTTATACCTGTTGGAAAACTGCAAATGGGAATTCATCTGGCTTTCTTTCATCAATAGTTTTTTTTTTTGTCACTGTTCCATAAAGGCCAAATGTGTGGGCTTTCAACAGATTTTTCCATCTGTGCTGGGGATCTCTGCAGCTCTTCCAGATTCACCATGGGTCTCTAGGCGACTTCAACACAACTTCTTCCCTGACCTGTCCTATGTTTTTCTAGCTCCTAATGTTGATGTTTGTTTATGAATTGTGCAACAAACCCCTGAAGCATGTATGTTACAGCTCGATTTATACTGAGGTTACATTATAGCCCCATAGACTATTTAATTCAAAAGCTGTGAAGGTATGCGCTTCACTGGAGTTTTTTTGGAGTATCAGCATAAGAGGAGTGAATGCAAATACACACAACACTTTTCAGATTCTTATAAACCAAAAATTTGAGCCCAATTAATTATTTTCCTTCCTTACAATTATGCTCTACCTAAAGTACCAATATAAACCAAAAGAATGAGGGATGATTATAAAAAATATGTGTCTGTGAAGCAAGTAATGGGGCTGGGGCTTACAGTCCCCTGGGAAGACTGGATGGAGGAGGCCCACAAATGTAAGGAGGCCAACCACCTGGAGCTGGTACATGCATCCAGAGAGAGTGGCTGGTAAGCCTTCTGTGAGCCAGTTGAGTAGGGCTACAGGAGTTTTCAAGGGTAATCAGAAGCATCAGGAGGCTGCCGAAAAAGCCTGAAGGTGGCAATGAATCAAGAAGGGAGACATATGCGTGCTACTTGGACACAAGTTGGGAACTGATCACCCCCAGCTGGGTCATCCAAGTCTGATGATTTAAGACCTAAAACACCCAGTGACCCTGGGTTCATCACTGACGATCTGTCTGAGCCTCACCTTCAAGGTTTATAATAGAACTATACAAGTGAGAACAGAACTGTGTGGTTGTTTTCTTTATAACAGCTGCAGCTGTCACATTACATGCAGTCATTTGATTCAGTTTTTAACACATTTCAAGAGGTTCAGTTCCTGTTAACCAGGCTGCTGACCAGCCTGACAGCTTTGCAGACCAGTATTGCTGTAATTTAGGCCACAAAAACAGATAAAACACACTCCTGTCTTATTATGCAATGTGGTCTGTATGTCTTTTTGTCCCTCACTGTGTGGAGAACATTTGATTCCAATGCCCTTGAGTTAGCTTTGTGTATGTGTGTGGGTGTGGTGAGACTGGCCTCTTTATAACTTCCATCATTCACTTGTAAAGTATGTGTTATAAGGATTTAGAGGAGAGGTGGGTGGAAGAGCCAACACGTGTCCACCAATGTTAAAGCCAGTCAACTTACCAAAGCCAATCTTTAAGCTTACTTACTGCTCATGCTCTCCAGCAGTGATACTGCACCACAGCACCTACACACACACTAACACATATGGGATTGAGACTGCGCCCTTAACAAAACACAGAATTCAGCACATTATCAGGACAGAGCAGCAGACCAGTACAGCACACATCAATCCACAGATAACAAGATCACACCACTCTTCACATAAATAAAACAAAGAAAAGGGGCCCCAACAACAGACCATGAGGTCAGAGTCCAGTGAGTAAGTCTTTGCTGTATGCTGCATTTCCTGCACACTCAGTCTGCCCATGCGGAATTTCTACTTACAGCACTTTGATCAAGTGAGCAACTTATTACTGAAATTAGTTTAACTGACCTTCTGAACCACATTATATGCTGTTGTGCAACAATGGGTTGGTTTGGCTATGAATAACTATTAATTAAGTGCCAAGTGCAATTATTAAGAAGGTAATTTAATCCAAATTTTAAATTTGGGCTCCACCTGATAATCGGGAGTTAATAGACAAACAGCTCCTAGTCTCTGCCAGTTATTGTTTTATGAATACCTGCCTGATGAGGTGTGATATTATAGAACAATAGATGGAGTAAATTCACCCACTGGCATTTTCAAACAGCAAGACCTGCACACATATACAAAATAAACACAACTTTTCTCCATAATACAATAATTTATTAACAAAGTACTTATACTTCTAGTTAAAATAGTTCAGTCAACACATTTTTTTACTAAGTAACATTTAAATAAATTACTAAGAAACTGAAAGGAATAAGGAAAACAAAATAAACTACAGAAAAAAGAAGCAATAAAAAAGAATAAAACTGAAACCAATAACACAATGCGGTGTTTTCGCAGTTCAGGATGAATATTTATGTTTTAGAACCCAGGTTTATATTAAGGAATTAGGAATGAAGTCAACTTAGTTTTAAAAGCTAAGAGCAACAGTTGCAAGGTGTTCAAACAACCAGTCCACAATGCAAAGCAGAAGGGACAATAAAACTGTATTTTATTATTATTATTATTTTTTAACCGTGTCCTGTCCGGTGGAATAGCACTCAGAATTGTTGTCTGAGTGCCAAGAAAAAGCCCAGCAGATGTACTTTCACAAGTGGAGCATTAAAGCTAACGCTTTAAAGCTCTACTTGATATTTATAAAAGACATTTATAAAAGACACTTTGGGGAAAAACTTTTTTGGGATTATTTCAATTGTTATGGACACAGAGACAGAAATGAAAAGGAAAAAAATAAGAAGCACGAAAGAGAGAGAGATGGGGAAAAAAGGAAATGGGGAGAGAAGGAGAAGAGAATGGAGGAAAGAAAGAAGGATGAAGAGAATACAGGATAACTGCTGGACAGGCGTGGTAAGGCGTATTCGTCATTTCCTGTTTGCACTCGGTGGATTGTTTTGTGTGTGAAGGCTCTCTCGTTTGATTTGATTTCTCTCTACTGTGATATCTCTTACTTGTTCTAATACATAAGCACGTTAAAACACATACTTTCTGTTGCTGTCTTTAACGTTTGGGGACTCTCCGTGTTTTACACGGTTTTTCTAGTAGTGGTAAGGGGTCGCTAGGTTAGCGTTAGCTTTAGCTCCACCATGGCTACCCATTCTGCTGTTTCTCTCTCTGAGTCTCCTCTCTCCTGCTCTCTCTGTCAGATGTTCAGTTACTCCTCTGCTTCCTTTAGTGATAATGGTACGTGTAATAAATGTAGCATTTTTGTAGCTTTGGAGGTGAGGGTGTCGGACTTGGAGGCCCGGCTCCGCGCTGTTGAAAAACCAGCAGATAGCCGAGGCCCCTTAGCCAGCGCGGACCCACCAAGGGTAGCTCCCCGTAGCAGTCCTCCAGCAGAGCCCGCTTTTTTAAAAGATTTTCCCCGCTCAGTGTCACACACGCTGAGAAGCCAACTCTGGTAATTGGCAGCTCCATAGTCAGAAACGTGGCACTAGAGACACCAGCGACCATAGTCAAATGTCTGCCAGGGGCCAGAACGGCGACATCAAATCCTACCTGAAACTGCTGGCTAAGGATAAGCGTAAATACAGTAAGATTGTTATTCACGCTGGCGGTAATGACACCCGGTTACGTCAATCGGAGGTCACCAAAGTTAGTGTTGCTTCGGTGTGTAAGTTTGCCAAAACAATGTCGGACTCCGTAATTTTCTCTGGTCCCCTCCCCGATTTAACCAGTGACGACATGTTTAGCCGCATACTGTCATTCAACCGCTGGCTGTCTAGGTGGTGTCCAGAAAACAATGTGGGTTACATTGATAATTGGCGAACATTTTGGGGAAAACCTGGTCTGATCCGGAGAAACGGCATCCATCCCACTTTGGATGGAGCAGCTCTTCTTTCTAGGAATCTGGCCAAATTTATTAGTTCTCCAAAACTCTGACAACCCAGGGTTCAGACCAGGAAGCAGGGTCGTAGTTTAACACTTCTCTCTGCAGCTTCTGTACTGCTACCCACCCATTACCCTATTAAGACAGTGTCTCGCCCACGGCCAAAACTGAATAGATTAAAAAATAATCTAAAACGAGAAAGTCAGGAAAATCTAATAAAAATAAACACAACTCAGACTAAAAAGAAAAATAAAACAATTAAATGTGGCTTACTGAACATAAGATCTCTCTCTTCAAAGACTTTGCTAGTTTATGACCTAATTTATGACAATCAGATTGATTTATTTTGTCACACAGAAACCTGGCTGCAGCAAGAGGATTATGTAACTATTAATGAGTCAACTCCTACTAATTATTTAAATTTTAAGATTCCTCGAAATACTGGGCGAGGAGGAGTAGCAACCATCTTTCAGTCCGATTTATTGACTAGTCCCAGACCAATCAATAGCTACAGCTCTTGAATATTTAATCCTTAGTTTTCCTCATCCAAATTGCAAAGCACTAAAACCACTTCTGTTTGTTGTTTTATACCGTCCACCAGGCCCTTACTCTCAATTTTTAGATCAGTTTTCAGACTTTTTATCTGATGTAGTGTTAAATACAGATAAGGTTATTATAGTGGGGAATTTTAACATTCATGTTAACACTGAAAGTGATAGCCTAAATATAGCGTTTGATGCTATCTTAGACTCAATCGGCTTTGCTCAAAACATTAGCAAACCTACCCACCTTTGTCTTCATTCTCTGGACCTTGTGCTGACATATGACATTGAGTGTAAAGACATAACAATATTTTCTCATAACCCTGTCCTGTCTGACCATTTTTTAATAACCTTTGAGTTTAACTTAACCAAGTACACCACACCTGAACGAAAATGTCATTATAGTAGATCATTATCAGACAATGCTGTAACAACCTTTAAAGAATCTGCTCCACATTTACTTTTCTCATTATCACAGAAAAACACAGATGAGGACAATAATTTTGTTTCCTCCCCTTCACAAATTGATTCTCTTGTTCATAGTGTTACTTTCTCATTGCATGGTGCATTAGACAATGAAGCCCCCTTGAAAAAGAAGGTAATTATTTGTAGGAGGCTGGCTCCCTGGTTTAAATTAGAGCTGTGTACTTTAAAACACAATGTTAGAAAATTGGAGAGAAAATGGCGCTTTACACACCTAGAGGATTCCTACTTAATCTGTAAAAATAGCCTACTGTTGTATAAAAGGACACTAGAACAACTTATTTCTCATCATTAATAGAAGAGAACAAGAATAATCCTAGGTTTCTCTTTAGTACAGTTGGTAAACGTACACAGAGGTATAGCTCTGTTGAGCCATCCATTCCCTTAGCTCTCAGCAGTCATGACTTTATAGGATTCTTTTTACATAAAATTGATTCTATTAAAAACAAAATCATTGACATACTCCTGAAAATGATTACTTCATCCTCAGCAAGCGAGACAACATCGGAAGTAACTGTAGAACCTGATCTGTGTTTGGACTGTTTTGATCCTTTGGAGCTTCCTGAGTTATCAGAAATATTAGCTTCATCTTAACCTTCAACTGTATGTTAGACCCAATCCCAACCAAATTATTTAAGTAAGTGTTCCCTCTGATTACCAGCCCCATTTTAGATATGATTAATCTATCTTTCGTAAGTGGATATGTACCACAAGCTTTTAAGGTAGCTGTAATTAAATCTTTACTTAAGAAACCTTCGCTTGATCGAGATGATTTAACAAATTACAGACCCATATCTTCCGTTCTTATCTAAAATTCTTGTGAAAATAGTTGCTAATCAAATGTGTGAAGATTTACACAGCAATGATCTGTTTGAAGAGTTTCAGTCAGGTTTCAGAGCTCATCATAGCACTGAAACATCTCTGCTGAAATTCAATAATGATATTCTTATGGCCTCAGATAATGGTGTCTGTACTTGTCCTGTTAGATGTCAGTGCTGCATTTGATGCAGTCGATCACAATATTCTCTTAGAAAGGCTGCAACATGCACTAGGCTGGTTTAAATCTTATTTGCATGACAAATTCCAGTTTGTTCATGTAAATGATAAATCATCTTCAAAACTCCAGGGTTAATGTGGAGAACCATGGGGGTTCAGTGCTTGGACCAATTCTCTTTACTATATATATGCTTCCAATTTGTAAAATTATTAGGCAGCATGGGATACATTTCAACAGCTATGCTGATGATACTCAGCTTTATTCATCTATAAATCTTGATGAGCCCATCCAGCTAGATAGACTACATGTATGTCTTGAAGACATAAAAACCTGGATGACTTTAAATTTGCTGCTTCTAAAATCAGACAAGACAGAAGTTGCCGTCTTTGGACCGGAGTCTTTGAAAAATAAACTGCTTAGTTAATCACTTAACCTGGATGGCATTAAATTGACCTCCGGTAAAAAAGTAAAAAACCTTGGTGTTATTTTTGACTAGGACATGTCATTTAAATCCCATATTAAACAGGTTTCTAGGATTTCCTTCTTTTACCTCCGGAACATTGCCAAAATTAGAAATATCCTATCCAGGAGTGACGATGAAAAACTAGTCCATGCATTTGTTACTTCAAGGCTTGACTATTGTCATTCCTTACGATCAGGATGTCCACAAAATGCAGTTAAAATCCTTTTGTCACGGTCTGAGGTTGTTTTGGACCAAGATGCAAACAGTCGCTTGGGCTCAGCATGTTGAAAACAGATCTCTTTAATTCAGGCTCAATGATAAGCACTTACAAAGTCGTAGGAGAATCACGGGCGGGATATCTTAGGCAGCATAATCAAAAGGACAGACGTGACAAAATGACGAGCATGAAATGAATGGAGCAATGAGGGAGAAGCTAGGTTAATCAGAGGAGAAGTGGAATCAGGTGCGGGAACTGGCTGTGGAGACTGAGGGAATGAATGGTTACTATGGCGACAAGAACTAGGAAACACAGGGACAAGAGGGAACTAAACTATAAGAAAACCAAAGGGAAATTAGAATCTAAGGATAACACTATCTGATAAGGAAGAGCAGGGAAGCAAAGACCTAGAAGTACAATAAACTAAAACGTAAACAATAAGTGGAACTAAGCCTAGTGAGGAAACAAATAACTAGAAACTATAATCTGTTGGAAGGAATACTTAACCTCTCTAATACGGAGAATTATACTAGAAATAAGGCTGGGGAGAACTACTAATATAAGAGGGAAATGAAATAATAAATGAAATAAATAAATAATAATTGAAGGGGATCTAAGGACAAGAGGAGGGACAACTAGGGGAACAGCAAAGAGGAAAGGCAGAACAAAGTAAACAGAAGGAATCAATAAACAGCTATTAAACCAAAAGAAACACTAAACATAAGCTAAACATAAATAGTAACTCTAGAAAGAACTAAATCTAAGGACATGTAAACAAGCACAAGAATCTAAGCAAATATTAACTAAACCAACTACTAATCAAAAGGAACAGGGAAAACCTTTAACGGCAAAATACACAAACACAAAGAACAAAATGGCAGATCCTGACACCTTTAGCTGATTCAAAATGCTACAGCAAGAGTTCTGATGAAAATTAAAAAGAGAGGTCATATTTCTCCTATTTTAGCTTCCCTTCATTGGCTCCCTGTTAAATCCAGAATAGAATTTAAAATTCTCCTTCTCACATATAAAGCCCTTTATGATCTAGCTCCATCATACATCAGAGATCTGATTGTTCAATATATTCCTAGCAGAGCACTTCGTTCTCAGACTGCAGGTTTACTGGTGGTTCCTAGAGTATCTAGAAGTAGAATGGGAGGCAGATCCTTTAGTCAACAGACTGCTGTCCTGTGGAACCAGCTCCCAGTTTTAGTACATGAGGCAGACACCCTGTCTACTTTTAAGGCTAGGCTTAAAACTTTCCTTTTGATAAAGATTATAGTTAGAGTGGCTTAGAATATCCTGAGCTATCTCTGTAGTTACATAATGGACATAATGACCACTTTCACTCTCTCTGCTACATTCTCATACTACTCTCCAATTTTGCATTATTTGCTGTTATTTCAGTTTTTAACTCTATGTTCTCTCTCTTTTCTCTTCCTAGAAGCTACACCTGGCCTGGTGTAGCTGTATCTACCTATCTATCTGTATCTACCTGTGACACCTTCCTGGAGGAGGGCATCGTCCAAGCTTCTGCTGCCAACAACTTAATGCTCACTTTCTACCGATGATACACTTCGTCCTGTCTTTCAGTGTTTAACCCTGTTTTTCTCCTAGACATAGCTACTGACTGAGCATTTACTGTGACTAACTGTGTCTGCTCTTTCTCACACTCTAAACTTGAAAACTGGCTCAGAGTTTATTTGTTTTTTCTTCCTAGATGAAACCACTAAAGGAGCTACATCCATTAACATTTACTTTTCCTTCCCATAGAAAGTACTCCCGGATCAGTGCTTCTGTGTTCTTTTTTCTTCTCTGCTCTGTTCTCTCAAACCCCCAGTGGGTCGTGGCAGATGGCCACTCATATTGAGCCTGGTTCTGCTGGAGGTTTCTGTTGTTAAAAGGGAGTTTTTCCTCTCCACTGTAGCTACATGCATGCATTTTACAGTTACCCACCTTTCACACAATGCAACAGTAAACAACACTCTCCAATTATTTTTACCTCTGCCTTCCTCCCTCACTGTTGGATGGAGTAAGGGGGCGTCAGATTTAGCCAAAACCGCCTCGGTTATGGTTGAGGTGCAAACACACCCTCCATTTCAGCTACTTGTGCGACCCCTTTTCTCTTTCAATGGTTATAATCAGTCTGACAGAGAGATGTACTCCCAATCCTTGTGGTTTTTTGTATAACAATGGCCACCAGTGATGTGAGAGTTCTTACTGCTGCGTACCCACACAATACTTTTGCGTTCGCTCGCAATACTTTTGCGTTTGTTCGCAAAAGTTGTTAATCGCCTTGAGAAAGCTATGCATTTTGGAACAGCAGCACAGATGAAAAACTGCTCACAAAACAAAGAACTCTTATATGGCACTGGTATGGTTTATTTTTCATATGCAGGTTAACATGCAGTCAACAATGCGATTAAATGCTTAGGATGAGAAGAACCATTCATATCACGATAAAAACAAAAGCACTAATGGCGTGCAAAAAAAAAAGTACATATCATGCAGCAGCAATAAGCAAATAAATCAGAATCAGAATCAGAATCAGCTTTATTGCCAAGTTTGTACATACAAACAAGGAAAGTGTCACAGATGTGGTTTCGTGCAGTATTATTGTCCAGAGTTCAGTAGTCTGACAGCTTGTGGATAATAACTGTCTTTAAGTCTGATTGAAGATCATTTTATTTAAGGCCGATTTCAAAATAAAACTAAATAAATCTCAAAAACGGGTTTAGTGATTGTTCCATTTGTGCAGTTATCTGGTTTGGAAACTATCCCACAAAGTATTGCGAGATAACGCAAAGACTATTGCGTGAGAACGCAAAAAGTATTGCGTGGGAATGAAAAACTATTGCAACCGAACGCAAAAGTATTGCGTGGGGACGCAAAAGAAAACAAAATTCCACCATGTCCCCTCGCGGGCTCCGTAGAAAGGCTTCATCAAGGGAAGATATTAAATAAATACGTTGTGAAATAGAAAAAAATTGAATGTACCATTAAATTTACAATTTATTTTAATACATCATTAAATATTAAGTGTACCACTAATTACGTCATGTCGTCTTTAAAATTATACTTAATTATTCAGTGGCACATTTAATTGCATAATAGTCCATTTCATGATATAATGGTACATTTACTGTTTCTAATGATGTATTAAATAAATAAACGGTACCTTTAATTTAATGGCACATATAATGTTACATTTCTTTCATGTTATATTTACTTCACTTATGGGACATTCACAAGATTTATTTTTTTAATGATGATTTTTTGTATTAATTTTGTCCAGTTTGACCCTCCATTCTTGATGCCTGTATAGGAGGTCATGTCAGAATTTGAATCAGGTGTGCTGGAGCAGACACACATCTAAAACTTGCAGGGAAGGGGTCCCTGAGGACCAGGGCTGTGAACCATTGAGGTACAGTGTCTAAATTATGAAAGTAATGCCTTTTTGCACTTTTGTTCACCAAGTACAGTTCTCTTGCTAGGTGCATTTTTCTTTCGTTTCAGCAATTTCAAACATAAAAGTAATGTCATTGTTAGAAGGAAAAAAATCACTTAATAAATGAGTAAAATACAACTATGTACATTTTGTTTATTCAGCTAAGATAGGCATGGTCTGTTTCCTTGTTTGATATTTTATTATTTCTTTATTATTATTCTTTTTACTTTAACTGGCCTTTACTACAGCTAAAAACAGGGACCTAACTGGTCCCTCAAACAAATTGCCAAAAGACTAAATGAAGAAAACAAAAATGGGAGTGGCACAGGAGTGGGAGTCGTTCTAAATGGGAGCGGGATGGGAGTGAGAGTCAATTTACCAGGAGTGGGATGTGACAGGATTTTTTTATTCTTATGCTGGCCTGGGATTGGGATGGGACAAGACATTTTTCTGTGGGAGCGGGATGGGACAGGAGAGAAAATCCAGTCCCGTGTCACTCTCTAGTGTGGACCACAATCTCGCTGACACACATAGCTGCCCGTCGCGCCTGTTCAAAAGTCAGACGCAGGAATAAAATGTCTATATCTATTTACATAGTAAAACGACAAAATGCTTTGTGGTCCAGACAAAACGCTCTCTGGGTCTGGCTTTGGACCTCAAAATGAAGAAAGTGAATGCTTTGTAAAATCTATCTATCTGTCTTGGCTGGATTTTTGGGTCAAAAGGATCCCTTAACCATTACATTATAATTGGTAGGGGTCTGGTAAAATCACCTCAAAAAAGATGTGAAACATTAATGTTCACTGTTGTTTGCCAACAAAGGTTAAATAATAATTTATCTGTTCTTTCTTATTATGTCTTTGTTTTAAATATGCGTTAAATTTCTGGCTTGTTTTCAATGTAGTTTTCCTCCCACGTTCCTTTATTTTTCTGTAATGCACTTTGAATTACCCTGAGTATGACTTGCCTCGCCATTCCTAACATGAAGTCACTTTGGTCGAGCTTGCTGGTATGAATCCACCTCATTGGCTGATTTAGCGGGTCAGCGGGTAATGGATCTGCACAGGAACATATATTCAGTGCTGCTGCACAACTGACAGTCTGACACAAAATCTCTCTCCAAACATTTACTCCGCTTGTGGCAGACCTAGAGTGGACTGACCAGTCACAGCATATCTGGTGGAAAGCATTTTAGCCAACATAACCCCACAAATAATTTTGGCCATTGTTTGGCTGAAAAAAAACAGCACCAAATTCCCTGGTCTAATGTGAAACTGGACACTGAATATCTGCTAACTTGTTGTGTCCAGTTGGTATGAACATTTTCTGTATTAACTGTCTAAAATTGATAAAATCAACTAAAATGGGGGAGTATGTCAGATACTGTCAGAAACTGTTGTCTACCAGTTAGGAAAGTATTACATATTACACATAATAGAATGCAAATGGAAGCATGCAGATACACACAAAAGGTAAAAATATATAAAAAACCCAAAAAATAAGAATCATAGACTCTACAGTAACAGAAAAATTGACAACATTAGAAAAAATACAATACATACAATAAAAATATCATACTCAAATTAAATGAAATGTACAACTGAGTAGGGTAATTTTGAAAATGTAAAAAATGCATATGAATAATTGTGCATAAAAACAGACGATTTACAAGAATTGTAAAAACTGCAAAAATCAAAGATGTAAACAATGAGTTTGTTGGCAGCAGTGATGTTTATTAAGTCTAGCAGGTGGTGGGAGGAAGGACCTGTGATAATGCTCCTTTGTGCACCTAGGATGCAGCAGTCTGTCACTAAAGGAGCTCTTCAGTTCTGCAACAGCTTCATGCATTGATTGGGAGACATTGTCCAACATTGATGTCTTTTTACTAGAGTCTTCCCGTGTTTGACCACCTGCAGTGGGTCGAGGGGACATCCTAAGTCACCCAAACATTGTGCATACTGCAATTATTTTGTTTTTGTCCACATCATTCTTTGTGTAAGGAAATAAAATGAGTCCAAGGATCATATTTCTCTAACTGCTGCTTAGTAACATCACTGCAACTCATGCTTCTTTTTCCCTTCTGTAACAATTTGCATGTTGTTAGATGTAGGAAATCTGCTTAGTTGGTGTAAACTGGTTGGAAACAAATAAAATTAACCTTAGTTGATTCAAGAAATCTATGTAGGTAGATACTAATTCCTCTTTTTGGTGTAAAATTGTCATTTCAAAAGGTTTAAGTCCAAGTGAATTAACATGTCATTTTTGTTAAAGTCCAGGTCAAGTTCCAAATCTTCTGTGGTTTAATGAAGTCAAGTCTAGAGTACTTAAATTTGTGACTTGAGTCTGACTATCTAAATCATGTCCCATCTGTTATTAATTTCAAACCGATGTGAAATTCATGGTTAAATTAAGACATTCTTTATTGAAACATTCTATTTAAATATACTGATTTTATTCAGTTTTTATGGCCATAATTAATAAGATCTATCAGCTCAGTAAATTCTGGTTGTTTAGGGGAGTTGCATTAAATTTAAAGGTTAAAGATTGTAAATGCAGCTCAAGAACATAATATGTGGCTATAAACCCACCTACCATATAAACTAGCTCAGGAATATACTGAGCCTTTAGTGCATTTGTAAAGTATTCACATTTTATACCCTCAGGCAAAGACTGGCTGTTTCTTTAAAGGCAAAGGTCAAATGTTATTTATTGTTCTAGTGAAATGTAAATTGACTGAGAGCTTTCAAACCAGTTTCAACATTAAAGGGCTAAATTTCAAACGCATTCACCTGGCAAAACAAAACAAAGAGTGGTGTTAGCTGTTTTTCGGACCGAATGTTCCTTTAAATGTGTGTTGGCGGAAGCCATACTCTGCAGAGGCTGCTGGTTGGACAAAACTGACAGTTGGCTGCATTCCAGGTGGATGGAGGCTGAGTGACGCCTCGGCACACTGAAATATTGATTCAGAAAGGTGAAGGCGCCTGCAGGCTATAGGCTTCGCTTGGACAATACATGCAGCAGAATGTGAAAGTTAAATTCCTGCATCTGTGTAACGCCTGAGTGGAAAAACCATTTGGCTTCTTGAGACTTCCTCCAAACTGCCTTAGCATAAACTTCCTGGATTTACATTTGTTAGTCGAAATTTCTCAGATTTGTGCATAAATCAGTTAAATGGTATAACTGTAGTGGAACTGACTCAAATGGTAAATCCTCAGAGGTATTGTTGAAAAGGACACTCTGCCATATTACTGCTGCATTGAGCTGCACTGTTATAAAAAAACAGTAAAACTGTTATTATATAAACAGTTTTTGTCTATTCTGACTGCCATTTAATGAGAGTCAAACACCAGCCCATGAGGGACATTGTCCTGCAACTTTTAGATATGTCCCTGGTCCAAAACATCATCATTAACCTAACATGCAATCAAGAACTACAGAGTCCCTACTAATGACCTAATTATTTTAATCCTGTGAGCTGAAGCTGAAATTTTAAAAAGCTGCATGAAGCTGAACCATTCTAGAAGGTGAAATATTTCTTAGTTGCGCAAAATCAAACAATATGTTTTTATTTAAAACGACACACACCATGGATGTCTGGCTGCTGACCACTGGTAGTTACCATGGCTTAAGTCCAGTGATCTCATATGTCTTGGTGGATTACGGCACCAACTCTCCATGGTGTGTTAATGAAAAGAACTGAATGTGTGCCCCATCGCCGTACAATGGGTCACCAGTCGTGTGCGCTCCATCTCCAGACACCAGGACTTTACTCGAAGGAAAAAAGTCCAGGTGTTCTAGACCTGGACTCCATGGCCAGTACGCCTCCACTCCTTCTCCCTGAACCTACTCCATGCTGCCACAAGGTCCCTGATTCTGTTCCTCGCTGCCCCCAGACACCAGAACCCGCTTCACGTCTCCATAGTGTAGCTGAGAATGCTCCACATCTCAACCTGCTGTAGCCCAGCTGTCAACAAGATACAGCAGCAGCAGCCCTACCGGATACCAGCTCCTCGTGCTTGTCATTGTCTGCTGTTACAGCAGTCCCCACATCTGCAGAAGCAGCGACTCTCACAGTAGTAACTGTAGCCATAGCTGCTGCTCTCTGGTATGTTGTATTTGCTGCAGAGACTCCTCTGGCTGAGTCATCATCATCATTATGATCACTATCTACGCTTCTTGCTCAGTCATCATGATCATCACGTCTCACGTATTAATGTCTATGACCCTGCCGCTAAAATAAAGACCAGAAGAAGAAGAGTGCAGCTGACGGTGAAACGTAACAGAGGTAACTGTATATATATATATATATATATATAATATATATATATATATATATATATATATATATATAATATACATATATATATATATATATATATATACACACACACTGCTCAAAAAAATAAAGGGAACACTCAAATAACACATCCTAGATCTGAATGAATGAAATATTCTCATTTAATACTTTGTTCTGTACAAAGTTGAATGTGCGACNGAGCAGAGACACAAAGAGAAGAAAGAAGCACTGATCCAGGAGTCCTTTCTATGGGAAGGAAAAGTAAATGTTAATGGATGTAGCTCCTTTAGTCATTTCATCTAGAAAGAAGGAACAGATAAACTCTGAGCCAGTTTTCAAGGTTAGAGTCTGATAGAGAGCACATAGAGTTAGTCACAATAAAAGCTCAGCCAGTAGCCATGTCTAGGAGAGAGAAAGGGTTAAACACTAAAAGACAGGGCCATATGGATCATCAGTAGAGGGTGAGCATTAAGTTGTTGCCAGCAAAAGCTTGGACGATTCCCCTCTCCAGAAAGATGTCACAGGTAGACACAGAGTCAGGCCAGGTGTAGCTTTTAGGAAGAGAAAAGAGAGAACAAAGTTAAAAGCTGAAATAACAGCAAATAATGCAAAATTGGAGAGTAGTGTGAGAATGTAGCGAAGAGGTTGAAAGTGGTCATTATGTCCTCCAGCAGCCTGAGCCTATAGCAGCATAACTACACAGATAGTTTCAGTTCAGATTATTTAGTTAGCGCTTATTTACAACAATGTCGTCTCAAGGCACCCCACAAAGGGTCCAATTGATGGTCATTGTTATACTAAAAACCACAAGGATTGGGATACCTCTCTCTGTCAGGTAGCAGAAATGGAGGGTGTGTTTGCACCTCAACCATAACTGAGCCGGTTTAGGCTAAACCTGACTCCCCCTTACTCCATCCAACAGGGATGTTCCTAACTCCATCCAACAGGGATGTTCCTTACTCCATCCAACAGGGATGTTCCATCAGAACTCTTGCTGCAGCATTTTGAATCAGCTGAAGGCTTTTAACTGCATTTTGTGGACATCCTGATAGTAAAGAATTACAATAGTCCAGCCTTGAAGTAACAAATGCATGGACTAGTTTTTCAGCGTCACTCCTGGATAGGATATTTCTAATTTTGGCAATGTTCCGGAGGTGAAAGAAGGAAATCCTTGAAACCTGTTTAATATGGGATTTAAATGACATGTCCTGGTCAAAAGTAACACCAAGGTTTTTTACGTTATTACCGGAGGTCAAGTTAATACCATCCAGGTTAAGTTATTGACTAAGCAGTTTCTTTTTTAAAGACTCTGGTCCAAAGACGACAACTTCTCTCTTGTCTGAATTTAGAAGCAAAAAACGTAAAGTCATCCAAGTTTTTATATCTTCCAGACATGGTTGTAGTCTATCTAACTGGTTGGGTTCATCAGGAATTATGGATAAGTAAAGCTGAGTGTCATCAGCGTAACAGTGAAAATTTATCCTATGCTGCCTGATAATTTGACCTATTGGAAGGAAATATATATAGTAAAGAGAATTGCCCCAAGTACCCATGGGAATCCCGTGGGACGGGAGACAGCATTAGTAAAGATCACGTGATTGGGACTGTACAGGATAAAAAAATGAACGGGAGCAGACGGGAGCGGGAGCTAACCAATAGGAGGGAAAATAAACTAGGATCAATTGTCTTTGGAAATGTAAAACTGAGACTTTGTTATAAACTTTAAGAAAAAAAAAACTTGACTCAAAGCCGCCATTGTGTAGTTTTTTTCCAAGAAGCATATACTATAATGCGAGTCAAACGAACTGCACGACCCACAAGCCAACAGTGCTTCTGATCGATGTTTTCCACCTGCGTTCAGAATGGAGGGAGCAAACGCAGGTGCAGAACTGGACGTGGTAAAATTGGATTTGCAACGTAAAGTCAGAAGTAAGGACTTATCTATTAAACTCATAGAGCTGACAGGAAAGTCGCAAATATTACCGAACTTCAGGAGAGTTGAATGTAGCGGTGTTAACAGTATGCTGCTTGTAAAACGTGTTTAGTCGTAATCAAATTCACCAGGGATTAGGGCAAACTCTGGATTGAATCAGCCCTGCATCTCTTCATTCGTCAAACGAAAAGTACCATCACGCGTCAAGTCTCTTCTGACCAACAAAATTGCTCGCATGTGCACTAAAGATTTAAGAGCCTTTGCCACAGTAGAGAGGAAAGGTACGGAGGCCGCGAGGGGACATGGGGGAAAACTTTTTTACTTTCACATCCCCACGCAATACTTTGGTTTGCTCGCAAAAGTTGTTAATCGCCTTGAGAAAGCTGTGCATTTTTGGAAACAGCTGCACAGATGACAAACTGCTCCACAAAACAAAACAGCACTAATATGGCATTGGTATGGTTTATTTGTCATATGCAGGTTAAGATGTAATCAACAATGCGATTAAATGCTTAGGATAAGAAAAAACCGTTCAAATCCAGATAAAAAACAAAGCACTAATGGCGTGCAAAAAAAAAAAAGTAACATCATGCAGCAGAAATAGCAAATTAAAGTGTCACAGATGTGGTTTCGTGCAGTATTATTGTCCAGAGTTCAGTAGTTTGACAGCTTGTGGATAATAACTGTCTTTAAGTCTGATTGAAGATCATTTTATTTAAGGCCGATTTCAAAATAAACTCAATAAATCTCAAAAAGAGTGTAGTGTTTGTTCCATTTTTGCAGTTATCAAGTTTGGAAACTATCCCACAAAGTATTGCGAGATAATGCAAAAAGTATTGCGTGGGAACGCAAAAATTCCCCAATGTTCCCTCGCGGGCTCCATAGAATAGCTTCATCAGGGGAAGATATTAAATAAATACGTTGTGAAAAAAAAATTAAATGTACCATTAAATGTACAATTATTTTAATACATCATTAAATATTAAATATACCACTAATTACGTCATGTCGTCTTTAATATTTTACTTAATTATTCAATGGCACATTTAATTGCATAATAGTCCATTTCATGATATAATGGTACATTTATTGTTTCTAATGATGTATGAAATAAATAAATGGTACCTTTAATTTAATGGCACATTTAATGTTACATTTCTTTCATGTTACATTTACTTTACTTATGGGACATTCACAACATTTATTTATTTAATGATGACTTTATTGTATTAATTTTGTCCAGTTTGACCCTCCATTCTTGATGCCTGTATAGGAGGTCATGTCAGAATTTGAATCAGGTGTGTTGGAGCAGAAACACATCTAAAACTTGCAGGGAAGGGGTCCCTGAGGACCAGGGCTGTGAACCATTCAGGTACAGTTTCTAAATTGTGGAGGTTATGCCTTTTTGCACTTTTGTTCACCAAGTACAGTTCTCTTGCTAGGTGCATTTTTCTTTCGTTTCAGCAATTTGAAACATAAAAGTAACGTCATTGTTCAAAGGAAACAATCACTTAATAAATTAGTAAAATAACACTATGTACATTTTGTTTATTCAGCTAAGATAGGCATAGTCTGTTTCCTTGTTTGATATTTTATTATTTCTTCCTTATTATTCTTTATACTTTAACTGGCCTTTACTACAGCTAAAAACAGGGACCTAACTGGTCCTTCAAACAAAGAAATTGCAAAAAAGACTAAATGAAGAAAACAAAAATGGGAGTGGCACAGGAGTGGGAGTCGTTCTAAATGGGAGCAGGATAGGAGTGGGAGTCAATTTACCAGGAGTGGGATGGGACAGGACTTTTTTTTATGCTGGCCTGGGATTGGGATGGGACAAGACATTTTTCTGTGGTAGCGGGATGAGACAGGAGAGAAAGTGACACTCCTATGTCACTTTCTACTCCACAATTAACCTTGGAGTTTAAAGATGATTTATCATTTACATGAACAAACTGGAATCTGTCAGACAGATAAGATTTAAACCAGCCTAGCGCTGTTCCCCTGATCCCTACAGCATATTCCAGCCTTTTTAAGAGAATATTATGGTCGACTGTATCAAATGCTGCACTGAGATCTAACAGAACCAGTACAGACACAAGTCCATTATCTGAGGCCATAAGAATATAGCAGAGCTGTTTCAGTGCTATGATGACCTCTGAAGCCTGACTGAAACTCTTCAAACAGGTCATTGCTGTGTAAATGCTCACACATTTGATTAGCAACTATTTTCTCAAGAATTTTAGATAAGAATGGAAGATTGGATATAGGTCTGTAATTTTTCAAGTTATCTCGATCAAGCGAAGGTTTCTTAAGTAAAGGATTAATTACAGCTACCTTAAAAGCCTATGGCCTATGGGGCTGGTAATCAGAGGAAACACTTCCTTAAATAATTTGGTTGGGATTAGGTCTAACATACAAGTTGAAGGTTTAGATGAAGCTAATATTTCTGATAACTCAGGAAGCTCCACAGGATCGAAACAGTCCAAACACAGATCAGGTTCTACAGTTATTTCCAATGTTGTCTCACTTGTTGAGGATGAAGTAATCATCTTCGGGAGTATGTCAAGATTTTCTTTTTAATAGAATCAATTTTATTTAAGAAGAATACCATAAAGTCATGACTGCTGAGAGCTAAGGGAATGGATGGCTCAACAGAGCTATGACTCTGTGTAAGTTTAGCAACTGTACTAAAGAGAAACCTAGGATTATTCTTGTTGATGAGAAATAAGCTGTTCTGGCTTGGCGAAGTGTCTTTTTATACAACAGTAGGCTATTTTTCCAGATTAAGTAGGAATCCTCTAGTTGTGTAGAGCGCCATTTTCTCTCCAATTTTCTAACATTGTGCTTTAAAGTATGCAGCTCTGAATTAAACCAGGGAGCCAGCCTCCTATGAATAATTACCTTCTTTTTCAAGGAGGCTGCATTGTCTAATGCACCACGCAATGATGAAGTAACACTATGAACAAGAGAATCAATTTGTGAAGGGGCAGAAACAGAATTATTGCCCTCCACTGTGCTTTTCTGTGATATTGAGGTAATTAAAAGTGGAACAGATTCTTTAAAGGTTGATACAGCATCGTCTGATAATGATCTACTATAATGAAATTTTCTTTCAGGTGTGGAGTACTCGGTTAAATTAAACTCAAAGGTTATTAAGAAATGGTCAGACAGCACAGGGTTATGAGAAAATATTGTTATGTCTTTACACTCAATGCCATATGTCAGCACAAGGTTCAGAGAATGAAGACAAATGTGGGTAGGTTTGTTAATGTTTTGAGCAAAGCTAATTGAGTCAGATAGCATATATATTTAAGCTATCGCTTTCAGTGTCAACATGTTAAAATCCCCCACTATAATAACTTTATCTGTATTTAACACTAAATCAGATAAAAGGTCTGAAAACTGATCTAAAAATTGAGAGTAAGGGCCTGGTGGACGGTACAAAACAACAAACAGAAATGGTTTTAGTGCTTTGCAATTCGAATGAGGAAAACTAAGGATTAAATATTCAAAAGAGTTGTAGCTATTGATTGGCCTGGGACTAATCAATAAATCGGACTGAAAGATGGTTGCTACTCCTCCTCGCCCAGTATTTCGAGGAATGTGAAAATTTAAATAATTAGTAGGAGTTGACTCATTTATAGTAGCATAATCTTCTTGCTGCAGCCAGGTTTCTGTTAGGCAAAATAAATCAATCTGATTGTTACAAATCAGGTCACTAACTAGCAAAGTCTTTGAAGAGAGAGATCTTATGTTCAGTAAGATCTCTCTCTTCAAAGACTTTGAAGAGAGAAATCTCTCTTCCACATTTAATTGTTTTATTTTTCTTTTTAGTCTGAGTTGTGTTTATTTTTATGAGATTTTCCTGATTTCCTCCTTTTAGATTATTTTTTAATCTATTCAATTTTGGCCGTGGGCGAGACACTATCTTAATAGGGTAATGGGTATGTAGCAGTACAGAAGCTGCAGAGAGGAGTATTAAACCACGACCCTGCTTCCTGGTCTGAACCCTGGGTTGTCAGAGTTTTGGAGAACTAATAAATTCGCCCAGTTTCCTAGAAAGAAGAGCTGCTCCATCCAAAGTGGGATAGATGCCGTCTCTCTGAATCAGACCAGGTTTTCCCCAAAATGTTCGCCAATTATCAATGTAGCCCACATTGTTTTCTGAAACAACCTGAAAATTTTCTTTCAAAACCTTCCAATTTTCTACCAGCAAAAATAGCTATTGTTTGTCTTTTCCCAGTTTAAGTTTGATAACAATTCAGCTACCTCTCACTATTTTCCACTTAAGCTTTATTGCTTTGTTGTTTGGACTTTTCATCTCAGTGATTAAAGCTTCATAATGAAGTATCACATTATTACAGTAAAGCGGAGTTAAAGTTAGTTGCGCTTCAGCAACTTTATATTGCTGCACCTTCATTATCACTTTAACTAGTGAAATGTCATAGCATAATTGATGTGATTTATTACCAGACGCTCCAATTGTCTGGTAGACAATATGACAATATTTAATGCAGTGTGAATATATAAAGTATTTCCCCAAGACTAAGTAGAAACATTTTTTAAAATCTGTCTACACAGGTTTTATTTTGTGTTCTGTACTGACTAATACAGAAATAACCTAATTATTCCCACAAAAGTTTAATTACTTTTCTTTTCCTGCTCTCCTTCTTATCGTTTTTCCAGTTCACACTGAATCGACCCTGTTTGTGTTTGGTCATTTTTAGAAAATCCATCTGTGGCATTGCTGTCATTGGCTCTTAGGAGTTTTGCATTTGTTGCATATCCTTGTGTCATCTGTATATCTAAAGGCTTATCATATATAAATTTTTTCTGTTTTTCTTTTTTTGTCACACCTAAATTTTTGGGATAAAACCCACTCAGAATTAGATAATCAGAGTTCATACAAAATACCATTTTGAATTCATTTAAGCAGCCCACTCTTCTTTGGAGAATCGTTTTCGGGTTGCAGTGTGTGGGGTGGGGGCGTGGTGTCCTCTTTTTGGATCGGCTGAGCGGTGATGGTGGAGCTGAGCTGGTTGGTGTTTCTGCCTAGGCTGTTGTTGCAGTGGCGGTGATGTGGTGTGTTTGTGTCTGTGTGGTTGTGGGGGCCGTCAGCCCCGGGTGCGTGCTGCTGGCCGGGAACTGCTTGGCAGGTGAGTTGGTCCCATCTTAATGTGGGGTCTGGGGGTTGGGTGTATACTCTATTGTGCTTGTGGGCGGAGGCTGGAGTGGCATTGCGCAGAGCCCTTGCTTTGCTGTTGCAACGTGCTGTGTGGTGGGAGGCGGAATGTGGCTGGGGCGCTTGGACAGGGCTGTGCGGGATGCTTTTGCTGTGTGGATGTGTCTTCATCGGCTTTTTGGGGGTTGAGTTCTCCGGTGGGGGCTTGCCCCTGTGGGGAGGGGATTCATGACATTTGGGTTCAGCGGCATGTGTTCGATATCTGTGCCTTGATTAGGGGTCCCACGTTGGGGTTCATGGGGGGTGGAAGGTTTATGGGGTTGCGATCAGGTGGTTTGGACTGTTTCCTCCTGGGACGGCTGGTTTGGACAGGGTGGATCCCTCTTTTGTTTGTGGCCCCCTCTCTGGATGGGGACAGGGGTCATTGGGGGCTGGGATCAGGGCAGGAGGTTGGGCTCTGGGCCGGGGTCGTGGTTCAGGCGGTGCTGGCACTAGTCTGTACCTGGGCTGCTCCCTCTTCTGGATCATCTTAGGCCCTCCATCAAATGTGGGGCCTATTTCCTCCCCGTCACACTCCCTGCCAGTGGCTGGTGTCACTGCCTGTTGTGTATTACTGGTTCTGCCCTGGGGTCTTGGGTCACTTGGTCAATGGCTGGATCTGCTCCAAACTGGATGGCTGCCAGCAAGGCCTGTGGGGTCATTGCTGCAGCTCCCTGGGGCTCTCGTTTGTTCTTCTCTGGGGAGGGTTGTGGTACTCCTGGCAGTGGTCCTCCAAGGGTTCCCATGCTCTGGGGGGCCTTTGGAAGTCTGTGGCTCAGATCTCCTCCGTGTCTGTTTCGGGTCCAGGGGGGCAGGTCTGTGGCTCCTCACACCCGCTTTTGCATATTTGTATGGAGAAACCTTATACACACGAGCGCACTCACACATACACTCAGAGGTGTTTGGATTTAGATGTTAACAGATACACAGATTTTTTCTATTGAGCTGCAGTTGCCACTAAATACATGTTGCATTCATTAGTGTCGTGCACATTTCGGTAACTTTGCTGTTGGTATATATGCGTTTCTGCAGGTGTAGAAGCAGTCTTCTAGGGTGCTGTTTTGTATTCTTTCCATAATTTTTTCTCTTCTCTATTCTTTTCTCCATCTCTGCCCTTTTCCTTTTTGCCCCACCTGTCTCTCTCTATCTTGCTTCTTTTTTGCCTTTTCTTTTCCGTCTCTGTGTCCATTGCAATTTAAATAATCCCAAAGCAGGTGTGAGTTTGTGCATGTACTGTATTGTATATATATCTATATCTATATATATATATATCTATATCTATATCTATCTATATCTATATCTATATATATATATTATATATATATATATATATATATATATATATATATATATATATATATATATATATATAATATACATATGTATATATATATATATATACATATGTATATATATATATATATATATATATAATATATATATATATATATATATATAAAATACATATATATATATATATCTCAAGTGGAGCATTTTAGCGTTAGCCGTAATGTTCCACTTGTAAATGTAAATCTGTTGGGCTTCTTCTTGCCACTCAGACAACAATTCTGAGTGCTACTCTGTCGGGAAAAAAAAGAAGAATCATTTTAATTCAGCTACATTAGAGAGTAATTAATTTTCAAGTTTTTTGACCCATTCATAGTTCAAAGTGTTGGTTACTAATACTTTGGATCATTGTCTCGCTACATATTCTAGGTTTTAGGGTCACAAACTGATCCCTTCATGATTTTTAAGGTAGAGCTGAATTCACGATTTCATCAATTGCAACAAGTTGTCCAAGTCCTGAAACAGCAAAGCAAACCCCAACCATTGCACTACCACCATGTTTGACTGTCAATATGTTCCTCTTTCTCTTCGATCCTCTGATAGTTTTAGTCTAGATGTAACATGACACCATCTTATAAATAGTTCCACTTTTGTCTCATCAGTTTGCAGAATACTTTCCTAAAAGTCTTAGGGATCATCAAGATGGTGTTTGCCGAATGAGAGACGGGACTTTGTTTTCTTTTTGGTCAGGAGTGGTCCAGTCTGTTTCATGTTATGGAATTATAAACAATGACCTTAACTGAGACAAGTGAGACCAGCAGTGTGTTAGATGTTCTGTGTAATTTGGTGACCTTCTGGATTGTTGTTGATGCGCTCTTGGAGTAATTTTGCTAGGCTGGCTGCTCCTGGGAAAGTTCACCATTGATACGTTTTAGTTTCTACTTGAATTTCTTTCATGGCTTAATGTGAGACTTTTTTAGGTCTTTCGACCTACTATATCTTCTAAGACAGATTTAATTTACATGATTTCTTAACTCTACATGTAATCGGGGCAGGTTGTGGTTAGTAAACTTAAATCAAACATTTTGGTTAATCACAGTTAATTTACTATTTAACAAGGGAGAAAAAATTGAGAGAAAAAAGCAAATAAGAAGTAATCTTTAAGGGTGTAAATACTTTTTAATGTCATTGCGTTGTGTAAGTAAGTTTGTGTGTTTTCAGTTGTGTAGCAGCTGTGTGCAGCCCTTTCAGAAACACTGACCAACAGTGTGTGTGTGTGTGTCATGGAGAGGGAGAGGGGCAGGTGCTCAGAACATAACGAGTCGTTGTTTCCTCTGAAATCCATCAGAAATCTTCCTAATACCGTGGAATTAGAGCAGCTCACATTACTCTCAATTACTGTCAGACCTAAAGAGGAATTCCCCCAATTATCCTGTGGAATATCTGACCTGATTTATGAGAGCGCTATCTATGTAATAACGTCAATAAGGAAGTCATCCTTAACTAGGTATTACATAGTTAAATTTCACTTCAGACTGAGTCCTCAATGCCTTATTTGTTCTGTTTGGAATGTTTTCAATTTGTCAATTTTTTGGTTTGATGACTCTCAATTAAGTTAAACAACTTGTTGCATTTGCCAGGAAGCTGTTCTCAGTCATTACATCTGTTTCTCTCATTCTGTCTTTCTTTCTGTCTCTTTAACAAACATATACACATATGCGCGTGCACACAACCAGGGCTCCCGGCCTCCTTTTTGGGTCTAAACTCCCCTCCAGCTGTGCTCCAATTTGCCTCCTCCAGAGCGCAGGGGGTTCTAGAGACAGACGATTAGCAGCTTGTCCTGAACTGAAACTCTGTGAGAATGTGTGTATATTTTTGCTAAAGGTTTTTCTAAGTCTCTATGTCTTCTTCTCCAATGGTTGTCTTTCTGTGTATGTGTGTGCATGCATGTGAATACTGGGTTACTCCATAATCCCCAGCTGCTGTGCCCTGCTGACTGGGTTCCTGGAGGAGGAATTCCAAACTTGCCACCGGATTTACAATGGATTCTCTGAAGATTACCACTGGATTTCTGCAACATTTCATAACACGCTGGGGTTTCAATGATTGTTTTCATTTTCACGCTGACAAATGTTTTATGGAATTAATCATTTATTCTTTTTGTCTTGAGAAAAACGCGTTTGGTTAATAAAAAGTAGACAAGTTTTAGCAATGTTTTGAGAATACTTAGAAGTTTTTACAAACTGAGTAAAGGTTTCATTAATCAAAGCTAAGTTTTAAACTCTATGTTATCAGTGTTGTTTTTTTGTGGGTAACATCAACATGCTAAGGGACAACTGGTGAAAAATTATCTAAAGGCTAAAGTTACATTTGCATGTTCATTAATGAGTACTGTTTCTATTAAAATAAATTAAATTACATTAAAATTGTAGAACAATTAAGTTTGTTTTGACCAGTCTATATATGTATTGAACATGTTAACAATAAATACATTTATAATGAGGCTGCTGGCATGAAACGTACATCCAACATTGGCAGCAATCCAAGAAATACACACATAAAAACAAATGAAAACAAAATAGTCAAGAAATGATGTGTGAAAAAAGTGTAAGGGGCCCAACAAAAATGTATTGAAGATGCTTTTTGAAATGTATTTGATTCTTAATAAAAAAGGCAATTTTTTTGAAACATCAGGTTTAACATGTCCCCTGTGTGGAGAAACTAGTCATGCATTGCTCAGATGTAATTTTGTGATCTTCACATTTGTTTCAAGACTGTCCTGATACGTAACTCAGTTCATTTGTCCTTTAACTATATGAAATCTGCCAGTACCATATGCTGATAAACAGCCCCACACCATGATTCTCCCAATTCTGTTCATATGGTGGTTTCCTTTCTACAGAAAACTTAACAAAGATTTTTTTCTTCAGCATTGGAGTCTTGGGTTTTGAGTGGACATACAGGCCATTGCAGTTGACAGTATAGCTTAGCGGTTTTTATGTAAAAACTGTACCTGACAATTCTTAAGCACTGCGCAAGTGGTCCTTGGTTCTGTTAGAACTGTTTTGACTAGAAATCTTGTGAAGACCATCTGGCTATGGCTGGGGATAGTAAATCGATTTTCTATCTAGTTCCGGTTTATGGGCCATTAATGGTCACTGGAACTATTAATGGGTAATTAGGTGTTTAAAAATACATCTGTCATGGGGGCAATAAAGAGATACACTGGACAAAATACCACACAGTACATGCAAAAACTAGGTAACCAATTGACAGGTAACCAATTAACCTAACAGTCAGGTTTTGCTATGTGGGAGAAGGACAGAGAGGGCCTGGAGAGAACCCAAACATTCACTGGGAAAACCTGAAAACTCCATGCAGAAAAACCCCTGGCCAGTATCTGAACTTAGAACCTTCTTGCTTAAAGGCGACAATGTTACCAACTGTGCCACTATACATCCCTCAAGTAAGTCGGACTAAATCAACTAAATTAGCACTAATAGAAAGCAGCCCTGCCTTCTAAATACTGAGAGATTTCACCAAATTTCTTGTTTTTCTTTTATGGCTTTTTCTTGTTTCTTTTTTTCCCCATCTTCAATACTTATTACCTATGTTGTTGCACTTTCTTACGCCTAATTTAATTAATTAATTAATTTGTTTCAATTTCCACTGTTTACATGGAATAATTGTCCACACGTGGTTTGAATTTCATGCAATTAGCACCACAGGAAAGTTAATTTCATGACACCCTAAAAAGTCAAAATTTTATGTTAGTTTTAATGAATTAAATGTTTTTTTTTTTACTTTTCAAATGTCAACATACAAAGGAATCAAAGCAATTGTGATTCTAGAAAAATTTATGCTTATCTCAAACAATTTAGATTTTGAAACTTTTTAGAATTGACCAAAATGTAAACGTTTAGTACATTCTTACATGTAAGAACGTAATAAACGTAATGATGCGTGTAACTATATATATTAGATAATACCAGGCCAGAGTTCACTCTACTTGCACATGAAGTAATTTAGAAATCTTGAAGAAAGTGTATAGTATTTTATCCTGTTATCCAGCCCTGTTTAACTTTGTTTACCCTGGTTTTATCTCATTACTTCTCCTAATCTACTGCCTCTTTATCTCTTTTTCCCCTGCTCTATTCACCACCCCATCACATCTGAACTGCTCCTATCCCTGCTTCCAAGCCATTATTTCTAGAGGCAAAATGCTAACTGACAGACTGATTCACCAACGTAAGCACGGGTATATATGTCTCTGAGCCCTGCAAACTGGCAGACTTGCCATTTCAAAGCATCTGAAAAAAGGATGACAAAGAACTAGGCGGACACATTTGCAGTTAGGGAAACTAACAGAGTCACATGTTGGTGGGCTTTCCAGCTGAAGATCAGACAAAATGGCTTCAGATTGTGAGAGGAGAGAAATCTGAGACATTCAGCTGATACGCTCACCCTGAGTGACTTCCAATAAGTATAGCAGAATAAGCCAGAAAGCAGATGACAGGTGATAGATGGGCTGACAGATGAGTTTTACTTAGCAGCAGAAATGTAAGGTGTGTGTGTGTGCACTCATCGAGACAGAAGTATGCTAACAGTGGATGTGGAGCCAGGAGGGGCAGAAGGAGCCATCCAAAACATGATGGGCATGTAGTTAGACACTTTCTCCAGCTGACCACCCAGATTGAGTCACGCAGGCGTCAGCATGGAGGCAACTAGTAAGTTTTTATGTACAAATCAGTTTCGTTTTGTCTCCCTCAGCCTCAGATTAACATTATATCTCCAGGCAGCAGCCAACAGGTCAGTTCTGTGGTTAGTTAGAGGGTCTCAGCTAACCCTATAAGTGATTTTAAAGCTAATAGAGAGTAATATGACTGATGTACAATGGTTTCAAAAATCACATTTTGAATTTCAGCCACAAATTTCAAAGTATTTTGGGGGGAAATTCTATGAAAAAGGCCAACACAAAGTTGTGAATATTTGTGAAATGAAAGAAAGAAAAATAAATCTGAAAAGCCTTCTGTGCTTTTATATTCAGCCCCCTAAACTAATTCTGTATAGAACCACTATTCAAAGCAATTACTGTCATGTTGTAAAGGACCCAGTTGCCGACATAATGACAAAAGAGTTCTTTAATAAATAATAAAGGAGAACTTACAGGGTGAATCGCAGGGAGAAAAGGTCTAGGAAAACGGGCAGCAATGAAGAAAGAAACGAGCAGAGAAGCAGAGCAACAGAACATTAGGCAGTCTATCAGAGAAGTAACAGGTATAGTAATAGAAGGATTCAGTGGACAACAATCAGAACCAGAGAGCTTATTTACTGAAAGAAAGATGCTGTGGGCATCTACAGGTAAACCTCTGTTTTTTTACACACATAGAAGGTTTTCATGTAGACCAAACAAGCCTTCTCATGACTTTCTATCAACAATGTGCCACGCTTTCATAGGTCACACAGGATTTTATTTAGGCTATCAGAGTAAAGGGGACTAAAGACAATATTATTTTCCTTCCACCTTACAATTAAACACTGCTATGAGTCAGTCTATCACATTACAACAAATAGGTTTGAAAGGTGACAAAATGTGGAGTACAAGTGGTGTGAATATTTTTAAAAGGCACTGTAAATAGCCCTAGCTCTAGTTAATGCCTGAGATGCATAATTGTCAGCTAATATTTGAACAAAAAGTTATAATGTCCCCCAACAATTTCGGTATTTCATTTATTTACACAGAAAAACTAGCAGTTGCGGAATTTAAAACGAGAGGTAAACGAGACAGATGAGCACATCCAGAAAGAATGAGACAAATGTAGACAAATGAAAGAGACAGATACATGGAGAGATAAAATCTAATACCTCATAATGTTTGCTATGTGCTGAGCTCATGTTTGTGTACTTGCTTTCCACAGGGCACAAGACATTAACATCTATTAACAAGTCCAGACTGGTTTACCACAGCAGCGTGTGTGAATGTGTGTCTTGCGTGCGTTAAGTGAGCCCTACCCCACTTAAAACTGTCACATGTCACTTATATTCTGTTGCTATGTGATCTTTGGCTGCGACAGGCTCTTGGCTTGTCAGGGTGCCTGTCGCTCGCCTCCCCAGTCCACAGCAGACCACTAGCAGCAGCTTTTCATGAATATTTCAGCCTTACAGTCAGCAGGTTGGCAACAAGAGCCTATTGCCATTTGCTGGTTGTTTCTTGATAAAAATCCATGGAAAGCTACATCATGAAAAGATACAAAAACAACAAATGTGGCGTTTATGGTGCCAGCAGTAGGTTGATTGTTTGTTTTATTGCGGGTGATTTTTCAGGCAGGGGTTCAAGTTGCGTCTGTGTGGTGGAGTCATCTAGGTCAATCCTGTCGGTTTCTCTGATTGCCTTTCATAACCTTGTCATTTTTACAGATTTCCTTCAGGTAGGAGTATATGAAAATCTAATTAAATTCCCCTAGCTCTCTTTCTTTAAACCATGTTCATACAGCTATCGTCTGCTCTATTAATGTTAAACTTTGAATAATGTATAATTATAATATTATTTACTGAATAAGATCCCACTGATTAGAAAATCTGAAGAATTAAACAAAAAACAAAGACATGGAAGTTGAGCCAAAAACAACTTTTCTTACATAGCAATTTCCCCCCCATTCACTTGTTGTCATCAGCAACTTTGTTTTAGTCCTTTATTTCTAAAAGTGTCAATCTGTCATAGATTTATTACACGCAGAGATGTACTTGTTATTCAGTTGTTTAAATTGTAGGTATTGTTTATATAGAATTAAGACAAAAACTCGAAACAATACAAAGATTTCAAGCTCTAAACAAAATCCTGAAAACAAAACCACCATCTCTCTTTTGTAGACGGGGGCCGATGGATCCTGCCGACTACCCGATGCAGCCATGGTCGGGTCATTACCCCGGACCTCCCCAAGCCCAGCAGGGGTACCCCCAGTCACCAAATTACTCCAACATTAACTCCCAGTCTGGTCCTTCATACTCCAGCTTCCCGCCTGGCCAGCCTTACCAACAGCAGAGAGACCCTCGAGGGATTGAACCCGCTTACTACCCTCACCCTGGGTATGTCAGTTTAAACATTCTGCCTCACTATGTTTTGCACAATGAAGCTTTATGCAGATGACATTGTAACATCCTCATTGTTACCACTGGATAAGATGTGAAAGGGTTTAAAATAAATGTTTTTTACTGTAATGGCATCACTTCACATATAAACAATTTTGAAAAATCCAGCTTTTATTTCGAGTTTATATAGTGGAGAAAAATAAAATCCAATTTAAAGAAAAAAAATTGTCACTGCCACTTCATGGCACTCCCTGATGTTAATACTTTGTAAAAAAAAAATCCCTTTTGCCAACAGGATAGTACTCAAATCTTCTCTTGGAACACTTTATAAAGTGAAAGCTTACAGACAGAGGGTCTTTGACCATTCTTCTTTGCACAATCTCTATAGATCTTCCAGAGTTCTGGGTCCTCTCTTACTCGCGCTTCTCTTCAGCTCCTTCCATGGGTTTACTATAAGATTGTGACTGTGATAGCCATGAAAGAAGGTTGATTTTCTGCCTGGTGAACAATTTCAGTGTTGATATTTCCATATGTTTTGGATCATTATTCTGCTGAAAGACGTAACAGTGTCCCTCTTTTAGATTTCTGTCAGAGGGCACCAGATTTCAACTTAAGATCTTTTCTAATTTCAAACAGTTCATGATGCAATGCACAAAAACAAAGTTCCCAATTTGACTAAGTCTAAATTTCTGCCGTCAGCTCCCAACAGAGAGGACCTTTGCGGCAGGACGTTCCCCCATCTCCTACCCCTCCACTGCGGGCACCACGGTATGACACCATGGCACGTGGAACTGTGGGTGGAGGTTACAGGTAGGAGATCATACGTGGATGATATCAGTCCCAGGTAAATTTTGCTGATCTTTGTTTTTGCTTTTACAAATCACTGCTGTGCTAATTAAATCACCCTAGCTCTGATCCTGTTTAATCTGAGAGTGTATTTTATTGATTTCAGACACCAAATGGAACCTAGCACTGACCAGTATGGTTATAATGGGGATATAGGAGAAGAGCTATGCCAAACCAACTCCACATAGAGGAACGCTTTCACTGCAAGGTCCTCAGACTGAAACAAGCGGATTTCACCAAACATTTCGCACGTTTTCTACGATCAATACCATGATGAAAACAAACAATATCATGCTGTCTATCTGTGATGGGAAAGATGCCTGTTTTTTTTCAAAGTACTCTAAAGTGCTTGTAAAATGATAGTTTATTACGTTTTGCTCCACTCTGATTAAGTTGTTTAACTCTGTGAATCAGTGACAGACATAAAGGTAACAGAATTAATTTAAATTAGGCATCTGCATTCTCACATTCTGATTGATCTGGATGGTTTCAGTGCTTCTCCAAAGTGACTCGAACGATAGATTGGTGAAAATAAAAACAGTACAATTAATATTCTCTACAGTATGTGGTCAATAACACAGGAAAGACTCTTCAGCATTTATTAAACTTGTGCATAAAACCACTCATGTACTTTTAAATGTGACTGGAAGTATTTGATTTACTGTGAATAGGATGTAGATTATGGTAAAGAGAAAAGATTTTTCAAAAATGTGTCAATTCTTCAAAAAAACAGAAGCTAAAGGACTTGTTTTATTAATATTGGCTACTTCACACAGAATATACTGTACAGTCATGGCAAAAACATCCCTCCATACAGTACTTTGTAGAAGCACCTTCAGGGCAGCAGCAGTATCACAGTAGTTATTTTCTGAATTAATCAGCCTCGTGGAGGGTTCTGGCCCAGTCTTCTGTACATCATTGCTTCAGTTCATTGAGGTTTGCAGAAATGTATTATTGTTCATCTCTTTAAAGGTCCTACCACATCATTTCAATTAGGTTGAGGTCTGGACTTTGACTGAGCCATTGCACCACGTTGAATTCCCTTTTTTTAGCCATTCTGTTGAAGATTTACTGCAGTGCTCTGGACCATTATTCTGTTGATAACCCAATTTTAGCCAAGCTTCAGTTGTCAGACATGTTGCCTCACAAATGACTCCGGAATACCTTTTAATGGTTGACTCAATGACTGCAAGGTTCCTGGGCTCCAAACAAGAGCCTAAGCTAGAGCTCTGGGGCTTTTGGCAGATTCTCTGAGCATTGTTGGGATCTTGCATCGGGGGAATTTTGTTTGGATGTCCATTACAGGGAAGGCTGGCAGCTGCCTTAAATGTTTTCCACTTATATATAATCTTTCTGACTGTAGAATGATGAACGTCATACAGTTTAGCCTCGTATCCCTACCCAGATTGATGCAGTTCTTGATGTCGTTCCATCTTGGCATTGCGTTAACACACACCTCGGTGCTCCTTCTAAATGCTCGGGGATTGTGTTTAGTTTTTCTTGTGACTTTATTGAGAGTGAAGGAAAGATTTAAATTGAGACTAAAGTACCTTCAAAAAAACCGCTGTCAGATTGTTAAATTTGTCTTTTTGTTCCCAACGAGCCATTTCCTCAAACTCAACGTTTTTTTACTTCTTTTGAACATTTTTAATGACTCCTGAAGTTACATCACAGTGAAGCGTTGTATGAAATCTGTGCCTGTGTAATGAAATGCTTTTAATAACATTGCAGTTTTTCATTTTTAATAATGGTATTTCTGTCAGTCAAGATGAGTTTAATTACATTTCTAGCACAGAATTAGATAAGATCCAAATGGGAAACTTGATGACTCCAGCTCAGCGTTAAATTTAGTAATATTTAACATCAGATAAAATCGTGATAATCAGCCAAATCTCAAATTTGACATGTGCATCAAACTCGGATCACATTAGCTCTTTTGGACTTTCACTAACTTCATTTAAACGAACTGCTAGTTGAATGAATATGATGAACTGTCAGTATCTCTTGTCCTGTATTTACAGTCTGGTGCTAAAACTACAGGACAAATTGCTTTAAATTTAATTTTATAGCAGCCTGCAGTTGTCTGTTCTAAAGCAGCAGCTGCACTAAGAACAAGGCACCCATGTTTTTAAGAGCAAGTATTTTACAGAGCTGATTTTCTGTTTTCCTGCTGTAAAGGCCAGACATGTGAAAGACATTTCTGCAGTATGATGGTGGTAAAGCATGAAGTGTTACACTCAGAGTTAGTCAAGTCATACAGGACCAGACTAAGTAGTATTAACTTCAGCTGAGAATAAATGTTTTATTTGGTGTTGAAGAATTATCTTAAGGACTGAGGATGAAATGTCATTAATGTTCAAAGAAATTGACTATAAATAGTAAAAAAGAATGTATTTTTCTTACAATCATACATTATTTTTTTAATTTTTGTGGATATATTTTTGTAGGATTTTTAGGGCTTAGAATAAATAAAAATGAAAGGTTGGCAGAAAAGAATGAAGGAAAAGGGAAGTATTGAAATTTATGGAAATTGTAATGTGTAAAAATTGAGAAGTGAGAAATAGAAGTGATGGAAAAAAGATGGATGGAAGTTAGGGTGTGGGTCATTTCACCAACTCTGATTTTGTACGTTTTCGTTTTGTTCTTTGTTTTTTTGTAATCATACAGGTCACTCTGTAAACAAACTGATATGCTGTAGTTAAATATGGGTGTGAAATGGGTTTGTCAGTTGGTGAAGAGGAATATTGACCCAGTCTCCAGAAAGTAAGAAAGTTGTGGAACAAAAAAGTTCTACAAACATTTTGCTGAACAAGGTGTGTTGCGGAAGTGGGTTTATGTTTTTGTTTTTTTCTTTCATATTTTAACAAAGAATCCTAGAATGGTAAATTGACTGAACTTATATAGCGCTTTTCCAGTCATGCTGACCACTCAAAGCGCTTTACGCTAGAGCCTCAGTGAAATTGTCAGTATTTTGTTGGAAGAACAACACTAAAATCTTTTTTTTTTCTAGGGTAAACTTGCAGGTTTATTCTGGAACAAAACCACAATGATGAATATTTTTGTGTGATTATTGATTATTTTTTTCTCAGTCTTGACATTTAGGCAGCGTCTACTGTTGCTTTAAACTCTAAATAATTCTTAAACTGTTATGGTTTAACTCGGTTGCTTGGAGAAACAAACATGTTCCCTATGCAGTCCTGGAAAATCTGAAAATGTGGGGAATTTTTTTTTAATTATTTTCCACACCTGGTAATAATGGAAACATGTTATAAACATGATAATCTAGACTTTAATGCTTAATACATTCTCTTAAGAGTTAAAAAAAATAATAATTATATAAATTTCTTTCATTGTTTTATAACTCATGTGTTATTTCTGATTTTGCTACATGACAACTTTAATTTAAAAGTTTAGCCATCTGTAGTTTCAGTTATTTTAGTTTCTGGCTGGAAACTAATAGATAAATGTGAACTCTTTTGAAATTGAAAATTGAAATAAAAATTTCACTGCTACTTTAGCCCCTAAACTGCTTAAACCAGTGTCCTCTGGTTTTTCAACTGAACATGATGTAAAATAAATTTTTTTTTTAATCTTTATCACCAGAAATGTCTGTGATTGTCAGGAAGCACATCCTGATTTATGAAGTGTGGTCATTAAAGTTTTTGAAATGGATCTGATCTAAATAAGTTCAGATGCCAAAAAAATCATGAAACAGCCATTTACAAACACAACCAAAGCAGAAGCCAAATTAAGCAGAACATACAGATGATAAAACTTGAATGTTGGTGAAGGTTTTTGTATTCAGACATCCAGAATGTTACAAAAACTGCCAGAAAAAGTATTGACATGTGTGTCTGTAAAAGTGTGAAGGTTTGAAAAAAGATACCAATTCGTAATTTTTATGTTGTTTCAATGATGCATCATTTTCCTTGATAATAGATTGAGCAAATGAAAAAAAGATGAAGGTTTCCTCAGCCCTGTCTGCCTGATGAACTTTGTGGAGCTTCAGTAAATTCAGATGTAACATTAGCATGTTTTTCTGTTATTCATTTTATACTAGCAAACATTTGACACATATATGTAACACGTAACACAAGCTGTTTTGGTAATGTTGCCAATTTGCTGTAAATACAAGATGTGCTGCAAACTCAGTTCATGCTGTATTGAGTTTTATACCAAAATTTAAAAGTACATTGATTGCAATGAGAGTTTCTCACATTTGGTAATGCAGAAAAGCAAACAAGGAGTTTGCAAAACTTCCTGTATCATGGTAAACATATCAAGCATCCTGTCAGGCTGTTGGAAACATGGGTTGCACAAGTTGAAGGTACTAGCTTGGGTTTTACTCTGTGAAGGGTTCTGGTACTGCTGGTTACCCCTTTACAGAGACCGGGGAATGAAGGAGCCAACTAAATAACCTCTCTGTCTTAGAAGTATAACAGTTTTTATTTCATTGCTTGTTTCTAATCTCATTTTTTAATGTTGCATACATTTCTGTTTTATTAGCATTTTATATTTATGTGCATATTCTCTTTTTGCAATAAAATATACTTTATTAAAGACTTGTCATTCTTTAAAAAAAGTAATCGTTAACATTTGCTCTTTAAGCTACAATGCATGCCCAGCACATCTGCTGAAGTTAATTTAATATGAGTCAGGAGAAATTATTTCCCTTATGTCCCCCATACGCTGCAAGGTGACTCATTAACATTGCCAACCTAATTTAGTCCATCATTTAAGCTGCTGATAAACTGTACCTTTGTGATAAGAGGTGGATGTTAGCCCCAAATTAATGGAAGACTAATTATCAATTAGAAACAGAAGATGGAGAACACTGATTGTGGAAAAAAGTTTTAAAAAATATATTACAACGACATAATGCTGTGCTGATATTAGGTCATATTCTTCAGCTAAACAGGCGTCGATTCGCTTAGTGAACATCTTTAGGTGATCTCTGTTTTCTCAGACACTAAAGGTGCTTTGGCTGTAGTCTCAGGAGTTCGCAGTAATAAGACAGAGTGGTGGAGGAAGTGTTTTATCTGCCAACACTTAATTAGCATATCCCACGCCTCCTGGCCAATGGGAATACAGTGAGGAAGTAATTAAATTCTCCTGTGTCACTGCCAAGGTTTAACATTGATCTACAAAATGTGTCTTTGCCATTGAGTGTTCTGATTGCAATTTTTTTTTTGTCAGGACCCTAGTACCTGTTGTGTGCAAAGGTTTTAACTCCATCATTTCTGTATACAGTATTATTACATTATTTTTTCTACTCAAAATTAGTCCTGATATACAGCTGATATACAGTTTTATAAACTCTGGCTGCTTTACTCATTTTCAGTCCATAGTTATATTATTATGAACATAATGGATAACATCGCTCTGCTTCTAATGTAAAAAAGGTCATATATATATATATATATATATATAGAGAGAGAGAGAGAGAGAGAGAGAGAGAGAGAGAGAGAGAGAAAATGTGCAATAATTTAACTAAGTTATTTAATTTTTTTTTTATAGCTAGACCTTAATGTTTAATTGAATAACTTTCTGTCTGTTAAATACTGTCCTGTGAATACCAGCCCAATATAGCGGTTGTATTAGAACAATAGATGAAAGAGTGATTTGAGCACTAGCATTCTTAAAGCGGCAAATTCTGCAAACATATGGAAGAAATAAGTTTTTAAAAGTAAAATTTAAACTCCAAGTTAAAATATTTCAATTGACAAACTCTTTACTAGGCCAGAACAATTTAAATAAAACTACTAAGCAAAATAAAACTACTGATGTACAAACCAATAAAATGATGCAATGATGTGACAGTTCAAGTAATGTTTAAAAACAGGTTTATCTTGAGGAATTTGGAAATGAGGTCAAATTAGTTGTTAAAACTTATTAAAGACAGCAATTAGTATGTTCTCAAACAACCAGTCACAATGCAAAATCAGAAGGTAAGTAAAATATTATTTTAAGAAAATAATATTTTAAAGAATTATTTGCTAAACTATAAGTCAATAACCTTTTTGGATAATTGATTCTTAATGTTTTAATCGGCTACCATTATTTTAGTTAAAATAATATTTAAGAAAATATTTGCCAAATTATAAATCAATAATCTTTTGGACAATTGATCTTAATGTTACTTTAACTAGCCATCACATGGAATATTGGATTACTAAAATGGCAGGGAGGATGGATCTATGGACCAGCTGTATGTAAATATTTGAGTTGCTGGTGCTAGCATTAGCGGTTTCGGCTAAAAAAGGAGAGTGGCTTATTTACCAGCCACTTTAGCTTACATGTATTTGAAATACCAATAATACAAAGATTGAGATGCATATGAGCACCAGCGGCACATTATAGCCGATCTATGTTTAAACCACGCATTAAATTAAAGTTTGTTGAATTTTTAAAACAGAACACAGAACAAACAGACTGGCCTTACTCCTTAGAAGCCGGTTTGCATCAGCTTTATCAGGGAGCCGTTTAGTACCACAAACAAAACAAAACACCATAAAAAAAGCAATATTTAGAATGCTTCAACCTAAACTTATTTTCTCTACCCAAACACTACCTCATACATGAACCATTCCAAAGAACAGGAGGTACAAAGGGTGTTGAGTTGAATAGCGAAGGTGAACAAAGAACCGTGGCGGCTGCTCTCAGTAGCAGCTCTGGTAGCTCTTGCTGGATCGGCACGCAGGCGTGCAAAGCTGCAGTTTCAAGGCCTTCCTCTTCAGGCCGTAAGACACCATCTCATCTGGGAGAATCTCTGTCTTAGATTTGTTTTCTGCAGAAGCTCAGAAAGAGAGCCGTTTGTGTTTATTTTGTGCAAGAGTGATTTGTCAGTCAAAATAAGGTTAAAGTTCCCCACGTTTCGGCAGAAACGGTTGAGTAAACAGTGACATCTAGTAATAGTTATCAATTATTACTGAGAATTTAACAGTTGTAATTATCAAGGGCTTTGAGCCACAATTACAACACCAGAGGACATCTCTGGTTTCGATTCATAAATTTTTGGTTAAGAAATTAATTTTCTCAAATTATGATTTTCAATTATAATTATTGATAAATATTAATTAATCAATAATCATAATCCTAACAACATCAAACTTTCTTTTTTAAATTTTCAAGTACAGTTGTGTAGTTTTGCAATATTTTACAGCGTAATCAGGAAATCTTCTCAAAATATTTACACTTTTAAAAATCATCTAAATCTTCACTAAAGAATCTGGATATTTGACTCTGGAAAAGTATTCAACTTTTAAATAAAAGCAATTATAGAAACATTGGTTCGGTGATGCATCTCTCAGGTTCCGTGTCAGCTTGATTTTTATCTCTATTTCTTAGAGGCATAATATAAAGATTTACTGTTCATGAGCTTTCAATAAAGTATACCTCAAATGGAAGAAGTTTTGCAAGGTACAATACTTAAAACAGAAATTGCACCTCTGCTTGCCTTGGTTTTTCTTAGTAAACATGTTTAATTCAGTAAATGAATCGATTTTTAAGCAGGTTATTTTCCCCCAACTGACTTACTGTTTCTTAATTCTTAATTAGTATAAGTCTTATTTGTAGGATTAATTTAGAAGAGTTGTGTAATCTCTTCAGATTCAGCAATAACAGAAAGACATTGGTTATGCTTTATCCAAAGTATAACTGCATCAAAGGTTTCAGATCTTAGTAACGTAATTCTCTCCTGAAAATCTGTTAAATTAGTTATCCAGAATAGATATAGATATTTGGGTTTTTCCTCACATAAGCTCAAGCTGAAGCTGACAATAATCACTGGTGCTTCTCAACCATACTCTGTGATCCGGAGCACCTCCGTCGAGGCTTGAACAACACCTGAGCACCACGTCAGAATCTACTCCCCTCCACCAAGATTGGAAATCTGAGGCCGGGGCTTCAAACTGCACAGTTGGAGACTGGAGATCCTCGTCTGGTGGATCTTGCTTTCTGCTGAGGTTGCAGATGGTGCAGGCAGAATCTGTGGCGGCCTTGTGCTTGTGAATTCTCCCAACTATATTTGACAGATTGTCAAAAGCCTGGTTGACTGACTGTAAGAAGGAGTCATTGACTGACTGGGTGTGTAATTGTTCAGAAGGCAGGTCTGGCATGCTGTAATTATTAGTAGTTATTATTAGTAGTTTTAATAAGCATTGTACAGCTCTGTAATTAGGATTTCCTATTATGAGTAGCTGCCAGTTTGTGTCTCTTTGAGAAAGTATTGTACAGTCACAGTTATTACTCACAGCCTGGCAGCTGCCTTTTGTTCCTTTGACTTCTGATTGTTTTGCATGTACACATTGTGTTTGAAGGCTGTCCTTAGATGACGAGCCAGACCTTCAGCCCTCCTTAATTGCTGTCAACACACAGCACCTGTCGTCTTCATAATGTGGACACAGGAATAAAAAGAGACAAGCACTGGTTGCATCTGGTTGAATCCTTCTCTGCAGGAGCAACTATTTTAATGTAAATTCATTCTCATGATGTTGGGATTGGAGCTTGAAGGCGTTTAGAAGTTCAGATCAACATTTTGACTGAAAGCAACCCAGTTTGGTTCTGCATAAATCAACAGATATGCAGAAGTGAAACACAAGGCCAACTGTCAGATTTCCATAAAGTCATCAGATTAATATCTTTACTCAGCAATTCTTTGCAGTTGAGAAAATTGAAAGGAATTGCTGAAGTTCACACGTGTTAAACAACGGGTTGTGTGAACGAATTATGAAATATCAACAGTGGGAACAGAGTGGAACATCAAGTATGTTGAGGAATAAAGTAAAGTGAAAACAGCTCAGTTACATTTGCACTTTGGTTATACGCAGAGAAACTAATGCATATTAAATAAGGCTTGGTAGGTTTCTTTTCTATACAGCAATGCTAGAACTACTGACTCGCCACACCAAATCACTAAAATCCGTTTTTTTAATCTTGTGGACAAAGGGTGTGCCAATGTCTTAAGACTGGTATCATTACAGCTCTCTTCTGGAACACTGAATTCCTTCTAACATCTACAAACATGCATGTTAGTTTAAGGGGCCACTCTAAACTGCCCATATAGTGTGTATGGCATGCTTCTCTTTCCCATGTGTCTCTGTGTTGCTCTGTAATGCTTTGGCGACCCATCAAGACTATACCGCTGGTAAAAGGGACCAGTCTTCCCATGACTCTGCAAGTATTTCTCCATAAAAGGTTTTTTAAAATTCGCTTGTCAACACAATATTTGCTCAAATTTTTCGCTGCATTTGTTTTCTTAGTTTCTGTAAGTTAGTGTAATGTTTATGTGTAGCAAATACTACCAGTGATCTGTATGTAGCCACAGCATTCCCACATCACACTCTGGAAAAATGTGTGAATGTGTTGGAAACATCCTAGAGAGCAGAGGTGAAGTGTTGCTAACAGTAAATTCTGTTTGTATGTGAGTCCTCAGATTCACATCCTGACAGGGTCACGGACAGTGCGTTAAGAACACTGAGTCCGTCCTATTAGGTGCCTGTGAGTAAAAATTACATTTCCTCTGTCCCCTGTGCACAGTAATGACTGGTGGTAAACTCCTGGCAGCCGTTCCCCCCCCCCCCCCCCACACACACACACCACACACACACTTAACTACAGTGTTAACCTTGAGGCATCTTGCTGGCTCTCATCCTCTCTATGTCTTCCTTGCTTGCGCCCATCAGGCTGCAGAGAGGGTGAAAGCGACAGACTCTTTGTTTTTGATCCACTAAGCCACGATGGTGGGGATTTCTTCATGTACAGTGGATTGCAAACGGATTCACATTCTTTCTGCATGGAGTTTGCATGTTCTCCCCGTGCATGTGTGGGTTCTCTCCGGGTACTCCAGCTTCCTCCCACAGTCCAAAAACATGACTGTTAGGTTCATTAGTTTCTCTAAAATTACCCTTAGGTGAGAATGAGTGTGTCCATGGTTGTTTGTTCTGTATGTGTCTGTGTTGCCCTGCGATGGACTGGCGACCCATCCAGGGTGTACCCCCCTCTTGCCCATAGACTGCTGGAGATAGGCACCAGTTTCCCCGCTACCCACTATGGAAGAAGCGGTAGAAAATGACTGACTGACTGACTGGAACGTATTTAATTGAATTTCAATCTACCCATACGAACTGCTTTCTGGGTTCGACTCCCGGACTGGGGTCTTTCTGCATTGAGTTTGCATTTTCTCCCTGTGCATGTGTGGGTTCTCTCCGGGTACTCTGGGTTCCTCCCAAAAATCAAAAACGTGACTGTTAGGTTGATTCGTCTCTCTAAATTGCCCTTAGGTATGAAAGGTTGTTTGTCCTGTGTGTCTCTGTGTTGCCCTGCAATGGACTGATGACCTGTACAGGGTGGACCCTGCCTCATGCCCGTAAACTGCTGGAGACCCATGACCCTGATGGGAAGGGGGAATAACACAAATTTGTTTCATGTGTTCATTTGTAAATCTACTCTCTTGGTCTATCACATGAATTACCAACAAAAAACATTGAATATTGTCGTTGGGTCAAACTTCAGTCTTTGAGGGCTGTTCAGCAACTTTTGGATGCATTCTTCTTCATCACACCCGAAAGACCTAATTAATTCATAAGGAGGACTCAGAAGAACTTGAATGCATGCTAAAGAGTCTTTCGATTCAGATGTGTTGGATCAAGGGCACTTCGAATGGATACGGGCCTTCAAGGACTGCCATTTGACTCCCTGATGTGATAAAAAGACAAATTCAAACTAATATGAACATTTTGCAAGGCTGTCATGTCATGCCATTTTACTGCCAATTTCAGTAAAAGGGTTTTCTTGTTTATTCGCCGAGCCACTATGCACTGCCTTGGGTTGTATTTTCTGTAGGTTTTTTTGTTGTTTCAGCCATTCCTTCCCACTCGTCCCCCTTAGTTCCCTCTTGTTCCCTCACAGCTGCAGTCAGTCAGCAGTCACACAACTCGTCCCTATTCAGTGATCAGCCTATCAAGGATAAATGACTTGTGGTTTTGATTCATTCTTAGCTAATTAAAAAGGCTGAATTACCTCCTCGGGTTTCATAAAATTTCACAGGGTGGTCATGCATCGTTCATTTGATTCAGGTATGGTGGGACACATTTAAAACAGGTAGGACACCTTAGCCTGAGGACAGACATTAGACATCAATTTATTAATATCTGATATAATATGTGTGGTTTTATTACTTTTTATCTGTCAGGAGGTCACTCTGTTACTTTGGGTGGACCATGAGCCATAACTGGTCAGATTACATCAGAGTAGTATGACCCAAACAGGAATCAGAATCTCTGTCAGTGGTCATAATAAAGAAACCTTCAGCAAATAATACACAATTAAATTTAATTTTAATAAAGTGATATGCAATGGTTGACTACATTGGTACAAAACAGAAGGAGGAAGGGATGAAAAAGAAACGCTTGGTTCTAACCTGGTGAAACAACTCTAAACAGAAGTGTTGAGCCTTCTAAAAACATCCGCATAAGATGAACATTACTTAAACTCAATTTTTTTTAATTAATAGAAATCCAACAAAGACCTGGTACAGGACCTGAGAGAGGCATTATTTTCCAGTTAATCATTTGCTGTATGAAAGGTTTTCAGCTAATGGCTCTTTGGGAATCACCTTGTTGGTACTAAAATCCTATTTCATGCCTCTTGTGCTGTCTTTGCTATTGATTAAAGTAACAAAATTGGTATATAATTGTGCCTTTGTAGCAAGATGTTGCCAACAAAGCGCAAAAAGATTCATATGTTTTATGCCTGGACGATTCATATGCCAGTGTTAGGTGGCTTAGCGACCACAGAACAGTCCATTGAATGGTCATGGAGTGGACAATAAACATAAAAAAGAAGTATTTAAAAAAAAACTGAAAGTAGACACCCTACAGAAAGCCCGAAGAACTTCTGACCAAGACCAACAGAAGGTCTGGCAGTGTGCACAGACTCTGGAGGTTGTACAGCAAAAATATTTCTCATCTAACTTTTAGGGTACACATTCAGTTTGTCAAATGACATTACTGTTGATATAACAAACTCTTTTGAGCTCCTGTAGACCTTCTTCTATAACTACAACCCCTAAAACAAAGTCTGATTCATCCATTTTACTGTGTGTTTGAAGGGAGATGTTAATGGAAGTTATTTGATGTCACTTTGTGCAGCACTAAATGAGGTTCGTGGACTTGATTACCCTGAGATTAGTTTTTAAATTACACACAAACAGACACCCCATCCATCAATCATGTAATCACAGTCTGAAAGTTGTTGGGTTTACCAAAGCTGCATAATTAGTTCAGGCCCTTAATGTGCAATATAAACTAGTATGTGATCAAACTTTCTGGATTAGTTAAAATGAACTTTGGGAAGGACTGAATGTAAAGCTTTTCTCTGAGGGATGCTAGTGCTTCGGTCTGCCTATATGCAGATCCAATTCTTAAATACCCTTCTTGAGCGATGGGACCAGCATGACATGAGCAATTAAAATCGTCCCAAAATACATCTGCCTCTTTATTCAGTCCGTGTCCGAGTTTATACAGTGTGGCAGACGATTTCTACTCTCATGGCTCGAGGCAAAAAAAGGAATCAGAGAGGGTATAAACATGAATGCCAAAAAAGATTCCTGTGAGGTTTCAAGCCTGCCTGGTCTTTGTCCTTCTGCATCTATCATCTTTGATTGGTGTTTAAATCTTTGTGTTAAACTCTGTCCCACAACAATGTCAAGTTTTGCTGCAAGACAAGATGCTGAGCAAAACTGAAATGAGTGACACAAAACTGAAAGTGACACAAGGGAACGCTGGAGGGAGAAGGTTGAAAGAGTGAGGGATGAGAGCGAAAGGGTTAGAAGAATCTGAGGATAAAAAATGGACAGAAATAGCAGGAAAAGGATATTGCACACAGATGGGCCACATATCCATTATCTCCTAAGCCTTCATTAGTTTTATGAAGAATTCATGCAGCAAGCAATAATAAATCCCAGAGTGAATTTAATTTGATGTCTGGTCTGACGTTATAGGAAACTTTGGTTCTTTACATAGCACCTTATATCAGGTGTCTAATCCCATTCTCTCTTTTTAACATCTTGTTCTCTCTGTCTTTATTTTGCCAAAATTAAGAATGTACTGTATCTTGCAAAAGTGGTTGCACCCCACTGAAATAGTTAAGAATGTGTCACATTATACTGTGGCTCCATTAAAAACCAGGCAGCCTTAAACAAAATCTGAGCCCGTGCTGAATGACTCAACTCAAGCTGTCAGGCGGAGTGCCGATGAGCTGAGCCAAGGGGGAGAAAAAAAAACGCAGTCTCCTTTGAGATTGAGGACTTTTGGGTTTCATTTAAAAAAACTAAAGATCCCAAAAAAAAGATTCTCTGCATTATTCTGTCGAACTGTCACACTCCACGTGTTCTATTTAAGACTATTGAATCTATTCTTAATGTGCCAGTCTATCTGCATCAAGCCCTCCTCTGTGGCTGGTGAAGGCTTTCTTAATTTTTTTATGCAGAAGGTCTCCTCGGCCAGAGTTCAAATATCTCTTTTTGCCTTTTTGCTCATGACCCCTCAGTATCTTTTCCTTACTCTACTGTCTTTGACAGGTCTAAGCCTGTGACCTTGTCCTCATTATAAGTGATTGTTGGTCATTTGAAGCCTGCAGGGTCTCCAGATGTTGCTGTCCCTGGGGCACTGTCTAAGAGGTTTTTTCCCCCAAGGAAAAAACTGGGGGCTTGAAATGGTAAAAACTGGGGTTTGTTGTCAGTTTCCCTTTTGTTATTTTACGCATCCGTAGTAAAAAAAAAACCTGTTTTAAAAAAAAAAGCACTGAAAACCAACGCCCTTTTTAAAACACAAGCCATCTCAAAAAAAAAAATACTTTTTTTTTTAAAATCTTTAAAAGACATTAGTGGCCTTTCTGGAAAAGCAAAATGTCCTAGAGATTTTCCAATCTGCTTTTAAAGCACTGAAACAGGCCTTTTAAAGGTTTTAATGACATATTTCTAACTACTGATCTGATACAGACTGTGTTGTTCTTTTGGTTTTAAATTTAACAGCTGCGTTTGATACAGTGGAACATGCCATTTTACTCTTTTGTTTGGAGCAGCGGGTGGGCATCACATACATAGCACTAAAGAGTTTTGGGTCCTACTTAGCAGATCAAACTTTTTGCGTCAGTCTAGGAAACCATGTGTCGTCCGCTGTCCCTCTGTTGTGTGGTGTCCCACAGGGCTCAGTTCTAGGCTAACTAACTCTAACAAAACAGACGTCCTGACTGAAACAAAAGGGGAACTTAAACAGTCGCTGATCAGTCTACACAGACAAAAAAGGGTCAGACACACGAAAACGTAACTAAAACTAACACAAGCAAGTCCCATTTCTCCCCCATTGTTCTGAGTTGTGGTATGAAACAATTTGCACTGCAGGTCTCCACATCAGCTTGCTCCGCCCCTTTCCACCTCTTTGTTCAGCCACAGGAATGGAGCAGGTGCCACTTAAGTAACTCAGAAAATAACACAGGTGAAGGATTAATCAAAAAGATCCACCAACCTTACCAGGGTACGGAACTGAACCATGTGCACAGCTTTTATAATGCAGTGTCATGTTGTATAAATAAACCAATTCTAAACCAAAACCAGTTCTTTATTAATCTGTAAATTAAGTCCTATATTTAAAGAAAGCAAGTGTAGTGAAATGTGTAATTCTCTACTGCAGCAGTGTAATGTTGAATGGAAATTAGCTAACGATTAGCTAACGTGTAACTGTAGCCATAACACCGGTCCTCTTCATAATTTAATGGACAGGATTTCTAGGAGCAGCCAAGGGCCAGAGGGGGTCTGGTTTGGGGACCAGTGGATTTCGTCTCTTCTTTTTGCAGATGACGTGGTCCTGTTGGCTTCCTCTAGCCAAGACCTACAGCATGCACTGGGGCGATTCGCAGCAGAGTGTGAAGCAGCTGGGATGAGGATGAGCTCCTCCAAGTCCGAGGCCATGGTTCTCAACCGGAAAAGGGTGGTTTGCCCTCTTAAGGTTGGAGGGGAGCTCCTGCCTCAAGTGGAAGAGTTCAAGCATCTCAGAGTCTTGTCCACAAATTAGGGGAGAATGGAGCGGGAGATCGACAGACGGATCGGTGCGGCTGCCGCAGTAATGGGGACGGTGTGCCAGTCCGTTGTGGTGAAGAGAGAGCTGAGCCGAAAAGGATTGTGGTTCCGCTGGAGGGTAAAGTTCATCCTACCCTCTATAACAATGTTTTCTTTCATGATTGCCCTGGATTTAGTTAATCTTCCCATCAAATCTGACCAGCTTCTCTGCCCCTGCCGAAGAAATGCGTTCATGCAGTACAATGCCACCACCATGTTTAACCGTAAGTTAAGCACAGTGTGTTCGTATTAGTTTTATGACTTTCCGTCAACAGTGGCTTTGTCCGTGCCACCCTCTCATTAGTGTCAGACAAATAGTTGTTGTGTGAACAGATTCTCTCACCAGAGCTGTGAATCTCTGCAGCTCCTCCAGAGTTACCACGGGCCTTCTGGAAATTACAGTTTGAACACTACTAAGTTGATGTAGTAATTAAGATTTTACTGATTTGTGGTTTCATTCACTTTCACCAGTTTCATCCTTGTATGGAATGTTTGTACGATTCAAGCTTTGGTATGTTGGTACACCATTACATTTAAAACATTCTTTCACAGAAAATTGTCTCCTTCCTGAATTGTGTGACGAGTGGACATCGCTATGTTGTTAACACTTTTTATTACACTTTTCACATAAGTATTCAAACAATTATGTGCAAGTGACACCTTTAGGCATCTGGAAACTGTATCTAAGGATTAACAAGACTCTTGAAGGTTCTGCATTTCTCTGCCTGATATCTGGCCAGATTTGTGTCCATCATGTCCCACAAGAAAGAGATGTGCTTAAGGTGTTATCTTAAAATACATCCACAGGTGTGCCTCAATCTCACTCACTTGCTGTGAATGAACCTATTAAAGCGGACAAAGCCATGAAACCAGCATTTAGGCATCCCCAAATTGTTTAAAAGCACAGTTATCAAAGTATATGCAAACCTAAAATAAACTAAAAATATCTCTCTTATTATCCCAGCATTTAGCAAACACAATAATTTTGGTAATCTCCAAACTACAGGAAAAGTTGTCTAATTTAATATCAGACAGGTAGGGAGAAGTGTTATGAAAATATTTGGTGTCAACTGTACATTAAATGATGAAATAAGCTGTCTAAAAAAGCCTAGAGTACATTATCAGGCAAAGTAAAAACAATACAAAGTACAATGTTGATTCAAATGACTACAAAGGAACTAATAAATCCTCCAGTAGGAGGAACTAAAATCTGTAAGTTTTCCATCTTGATTTTAGTCACCACAGAGTTCAGATTGAGGTTGAAAGTTTATAAGATGTGATTTCGTCCCTTCTACTCTCCCAGCTCTCCAGATGGCCAGTCCATCTTTGGGTACAGGATTCAGCCGATACCAGTGTGCTGGTAGTGCCAAAAGTTGATCTTCTCTCAACTCTGACGAGTGCCATGAGCTGGCACCAGGAAGCAGTGGACAGATTCTCACTCAAATCCTGTGTTATCCTCTGGAAGGCTGTAAAGGAGCAGGGAGGACAGAGTGGAGGAGATGGATGGACTAAGTGAGGGGTTCTAATCAGGTCAGGACCCTCCAACTGTCCTCCTCTTTCTTCCCTCCATCTGTCCTCTTGTCATTCTTTCTCTGCAATAGTCTGGTTGTCTTTATCTTTTTTCTGGAAAATAATTCTTTGCAAAATGTGTGGCAATGTAAGCAGTATTGGGGATACTTGGATTATCTGTATAGCCAGGGTGTAATAGGGTCTTGTGATAAATGCCTCTGCTGTCTAAGATGTGCTTTGGATAGAGGATGAGGGATGAAGGAAAGGCTTGACTACTGATCGAGGAGTTAAAAGGATGCAGAGTTGAGATACAGGATAATGATTAGCTTGATGTTTTCTTCTTTGACTTCTCTGCTTTGTTCCCGGTCTCTGAATGAGTAAAAGAGAGAGTTCAGGTTCTGGTTTAAGACATGGTTCTGTAAAGTTATAGGACTTGTCAGCACCTTACAGAAGAAGAAGAGAGATTTGTTTGCACCTCAGAGTCAAACTAAGGGCTGGTCAGAGTGAGGGCAGTACCACAGTAGATTTTTTTCCCTGTAAAAAAAAAAATCTTAAGCAGTTTTTAAACTCTTAAACCGCCTTCTTTTGTCCGTAAGATGATTTTTTTACATATTTTATTTTCAAATCTGTGAGGATTTATTAACACTTTTTTTTTTCTGTATGCAATATGTGTTTAAAAACAGAGGCAAACTCACATAGCATATTGCACTCTCTAAATGTGTGCAAAAAGAATCTGATTGTCCAAATGAACCTCAGACCGCACGCAAAAAATATCTGCTCCAAAACTAGTGGTACCAAGTAAATGCCATTTTTATGCACCACTACCATTGGTCCACATTTAATTTAGGAATATGAATCCATTTAGTGTAAAATCTGAGTAAATTACAGCCTGGGCAGTTAGCGTCAAGCTCTCAAAGACCAAAGCCTGCATCCGGTGAATGTCAAAAATCAAAGATTTTTTATTAATTCATTAATTTGAAAGAGGGAGACTACATGTAGTAATTTTACTTTAATTTAACTTTAATCAATCCTTTTTAGTGGCTAAAGAACCAGTTAAAGAGCTGACTCATTTTTCGTTGTCCGATGAGCTAACCCCTCCCTCCTACTTCCCTATTTCTAAGGGGATTGCTCAATCCGGCTCTCCATCCAATGGGTCCGGACATCCCTAAACCTGGAAGGTCTTACCTAGCAGGTTTACTAGAAAATCTGTTTAAGCTGGTTTAGGGAAATGACTCGCCTAACCTCTAACAGCCTATCTTTTCCAGAAGTCTCGCCGTTCTTCAACTGGTGGTCTGGACAACTGAGTAGCCCACAACAGTCATCCACTCCTCGACTGTCACTTCTGTTAACGGCTGCTCATTCCCTATTTTACAACTCGCAATTGGTATATGGGTTCGGTTGATTTTAGTGGCTCGGCACAAGCCCCAAGGGCATTGTTTTAACAAGTTTGGCTTAAGGCAACCTATAAAAAACCTCCTAAAATCATTTGGAACCAGGCAACAAGACTTTTTACCACCAAGGAAAAACCCAAAAATGTGATTGTTGTTAAACTCAATCATAGTGATACACCTTATCAAAAGAAAGAAGAACTAAAACATACACCAAATGGGCCCCCCAGACTTCATAGCTTTAAAATATGAACATTTACTGCTGTATATTTTATTGATCTAATTATGAGGGTTTAAGTAATTTCTGCATGGATACATGGAAGGATCTCACCTCATTTTTCCATTAAAACATCTAAATGACCTATTTATATAAACATGTTTTATAAACTTTAATGCCAAAACAGTCAAATGTAATACAGTTTGGGGGCTTTCTTTAATCTTGTCATGACTGAACCTCAAAATCAGTTGGGATCTTCAGGAACAAGCCTCTAATTATTTAAAACTGAGGTTATCCAGTTCAGCTTGTGGTCAAACAGAACAAAAATTTGCTTTTTAGTTGCAGAAGCAAGAAGTATCTTCAGAGGACTTAACATGTGGCTTAAAAACCCCAGAACACAGGGGTGTTCCAACTTTCAAGCATGGTAGTGGTACCTTCATGCTGTGGGGTTGTTTTGCTGCCAAGGTTACAATTAACAGCTGTTAGTTTTAAATTCTGCACAAAACAAATACACAACTGTATTATTTCTCGATTAAAATTACTTATATTTTTTAAATAAAATGTAAAATCAGATAGTGACATTTCCACTGACATGGATTGGTAGCTGTCTCACTCTGTGCCTGTGCTTACTGTTAAATCCAAAGCAACACTGTGTAAAGCTCAGATCTCTAATTTGAAACAAACAGGCTGAGAACTGGTCACCTCATTTAGAAAGTGGAACAAACAAGGTCCCTTTGTCCATTTGTAAATTGCAACGAGCATATTTTGTAAACAGAGCTTCGTAAATTATTGAAAAGTGAATGAAAATGAATGTGGATATATTATTTAATATTTAACATTAATACCTTAATATTTTATTAAATAATATTTTGGTCTGTTAAGAGTTGTCCTGTGAATACCAGCCCAATAAGGCGGTGGTATTAGGAAAAATTTTAAAGGAATGAGCCAAGCTCTGGCATTATTGAACAGCAAAACTCACAGACACACACACAGAATGAATTCACACAATTTCTTAAAAAACAAGAATTTATTAACAAAATAAGTCAATTCAGAGTCAAACATATTTCAATCAACAAACTCTTTACTACCCTAGAACAATCCAACTAAACTACCAAGCAAAATGAAAGAATAAGGAAGACTAATGGGCTATGTACAATATACACCAGTGAATCAAAGATGGTTAAAAACCATGACCGAAAAAGTGATGTACTCAAACAAAAACATTACCGTGCAATGTTTATTTTTAAGAACTAAGGATTATCTTAAGGAATTTGGAAATGAAGTTAAGTAAGGCTTGGAACTAACAATAATAGGGGGATCGGGGGGGAGCCTGTGTTTGTTCGGGTGGTCGAATCTAGCAATAGTCAGGCTCAGGCTCACCTTCACGCACAGTGTGGGCTCTGAAACCCATCTCCTTGAGAGAGGCTGGACTCTCTTCTACTCTGGAGGGGCCCACGGGGAGAGGTGGCGAGCTGGGGTGGGTTTGCTTGTTGCCCCCCAGCTCAGCCCTCTCGTGTTGGGGTTTACCCCAGTGGATGAGACCTGTCCTCTGCGCCTTCGGCTTGGGGACAGGTCTCTGACTGTCGTTTCGGCCTACGGGTCAAGTGGTAGTGCGGAGTACCTGTTGGTGTGCCTGCTGAGACTCACAAACTCGACAACACGCAGCTGCTCTGTTCTGCATATTTCTCCCGTTTCTTTAAGGAGAAATATTATTGTGAGAGCCAGTTGAGAGAGAATTGAATTTGAATTGAATTGAATTGAATTGAAGAGCAGCTCGTTCTACACATATTTTGCGGCCTTCTATTTATACTTTTGGAACGACGTCGACGAATGCGTGCTACAAGCAAGAGACGGCGTTCTCTCCCACAACGTGTTGCTAAGCAACGCGCAGGTATCCTTTTATAACTTTATACACCTTTGATACCAGCGACAATGGCTTGTAATGTTCGAAGAGACGTTTTGTTCCGTTTAAAGTGGACCAAAAGTAGCAGGAGTCAATCCACCTGCATCTTTATGAACATACCTTGGCTTTTAGCCAAGATTCTGATGTTTCAGAGGATACCACACATGTCTATGTTTAATTAAGGGAAGTTTGAACAATAAACATAAGGAAAAAAAAAACCTGGAGCTTCCCCGTTTGCGGGGGGGTGGGGCCTAAGTTTAATTATTTCTTGTGCGGCCCGGTACCAATTGATCCACGGACCGGTATCGGGGGGTTGGGGACCACTGCTCTACAGGGTACTCGAGGATGCATGGGAGTTTGTTATATTGTGTTGTTTAAGTGTTCCCTTTATTTTTTTGAGCAGTGTATGAATGCAAGATGTATTTAGTGGTAAATGCAGCTCAATATGGAACATTTGTGTATCTGTTAACACCTGAATCTAAACACCTGTGGGTCTGAGTGTGAGTGCGCTCATGTATACAAGGTTTCTCCATAAAAATATGCAATAGTTAGTGTGAGGAGCCACAGACCTGCCACCCTGGACCTGGGACAGGTACGGAGGAGATCTGAGCCACAGACATTCAAAGGCCCCCCCAGAGCACAGGAACCCCAGGAGAACCACCGCCGGGACTACCGTAACCCCCCCCAGAGATGAGGAGGGGAACCACCCAGCAGCCACATTGCAGAAGCCCCAGGGAGCTGCAGCAACGAGCCCATAGGCCCCACCGGCAGCCGTCTACACCCGAGCAAGCAGCCACCGGGAGTGAGCCAGCACACACCAAAGCACCCAACCCTGGATACCGAGAACCATAAGTACACCGGCGGGCAGAGACACCAACCACCGGCAGGAAGTGTGGCGGGGAGGGAATTGGCCCCACATTTGATGGGGGGCCTAAACTGATCCAGGAGTGGAGAAGTTCAAGTATCTTGGGGTCTTCTTCAAGAGTGAGGAGAGAATGGAGCAAAAGATCAACAGGCGAATCGGTGCGGCTGCTGCGGTAATGGGGATGCTGTGCCGGTCCGTTGTGGTGAAGAGAGAGGTGAGCCGAAAAGCGAAGCTCTCGATTTACCGGTTGGTCTACATTCTTACCCTCACCTATGGTCATGACCAGAAGAACAAGATCCCGGATACAAGCGGCTGAAATGAGCTTCCCCCTTAGGGTGGCCGGGCACTCCCTTAGAGATAGGGTGAGGCCATCCAGGAGGAGCTCGGAGTAGAGCCGCTGCTCCTCCACATCGAGAGGAGCAAGTTAAGGTTGCTCAGGCATCTATACCGGATGCCTCCTGGACACCTTCCTCAGGAGGTGTTCCAGGCACGTTCCACCGGGAGGAGGCCCAGGGGACAGCCCAGGACATGCTGGAGGGACTATGTCTCTCGGCTGGCCTGGAAACGCCTTGGGCTCCCCTTGGCAGAGCTGGAGGAGGTGTCTGGGGAGAGGGACGTCTGGGTGTCTCTACTGAGTCAGCTGCCCCCGTGACCCGGTCCCGGATGAAGCAGAGGACGACGAGTACGAGGAAACTAATAATCTTTCTGGGTAAATGATCTGTAGCTGGCTCATAAGGTGGACGAGCACGTGTTCTGAGCCGTTAGCGGTTGGAGCTAACAAAAGAAGCTTGTAGTTGTTCATGTTTTGATCAGAATCAAACATGTACCTTTAAAATACCACCAATATGGCGCGTCATGGCCAATTTGTGTTTAAAAACCACCCTTCAGTTTATAGTAGTTTACATTATCTTTGATTCTAAACTAAGAAAGTGTAGCTTCAAAATAAGGTTTTTGATTATATTTGTATTACGACACATTGTAAATGTATGGATTTGGGATTTTCATTATTTGTTCATTTATGTGCACAGTAAAACCCAGGGGAAACAGTTTGTATATCTGTTATACGCCTTTAAGACAGGTGAATTAAAGTTTTAGCAACATCTTCCAAAGTGTTCTTTGAGGTGGGGAATGTTGATTTTGTTAATATGGATTAGCTGGAAGTCCAGAATGTATTCTTTGGTATAAAAGACTTAGTGAAAGGCGAGATTTTGTAAATTTTAAATAACACCAGCAACAGAGCCTTATGATTTGTGCCAAACCAAAAAAATGGTTGTAGAGGACAAAGCTTTTGGATCTTGGAAATTAATACTCAACTAATTCATGGATCCACAAAGAATCTGAGTGGGCTCCAGAAAGCCTTTTGGTTACAATGTTCAACAGTGCTCGCACATGCACTCACACAAATACATTCACAGAGCACTGTTTCCATGCAGAGACGTGTTACACATCAGTCACAAGTGAATTAAAAGCACTACATTTGCACCAATCATTCAGGAGCACTGATGAACTAAGAAATAAAATTTAAAGTCAACAGGGACCTAATTAATTTTCTAGGAACTGACATCCATTGCAGCTCTGCTATGTGGGCTGACACTAAAATGTAAATAAGAAACATGGCAGTAAGTGGCATTATTCTCTTTTTTTGTTTCTTGAATGCTTTATTCTTTGTACAATATTTACTTAGCTGAAAACTGCAATTGTGATATGTATCTGTTCAGGAGTATTATAGAAAAAGGATAAAATGCCCAGCAAACTATTCTGCTTTATATTTGGTTGAATAAATAAATAAATTTAGTAAAATTCAGTGTATATATTTTTAAAAGTTATACTTATTTTTCTTCACAATAAAATATTTTTTTCATAGAAAATCTTTGAAAAGAGCTCCACAGCTCCTGGCAGATCCACACTGAGGCATTGCCACGAAGGATTATTACATCACAGCAGGCAAAATCCTGACATCTGATACTAAACTGTATAATTTTGCTGCAATGTTCAATGAAACAAGCCTTTTAAAGCATTATACTACACACCATCTTGCCATTAGCATTCCTAAAGACGAACATGTCCAGAGTTATCAGAAATATTAGCTTCATCTAAACCATCAACTTGTATGTTAGACCCAATCCCAACCAAATTATTTAAGGAAGTGTTCCCTCTGATTACCAGCCCCATTTTAGATATGATTAATCTATCTTTAGTAAATGGCTATGTACCACAGGCTTTTAAGGTAGCTGTAATTAAACCTTTGCTTAAGAAACCTTCGCTTGATCGAGATGACTTAATAAATTACAGACCGATATCCAATCTTCCATTCTTATCTAAAATTCTTGAGAAAAATAGTTGCTAATCAAATGTGTGAGCATTTACACAGCAATGACCTATTTGAAGAGTTTCAGTCAGGCTTGAGAGCTCATCATAGCACTGAAACAGCTCTGCTGAAAGTCACTAATGATATTCTTATTGCCTCAGATAATGGACTTGTGTCTGTACTGGTTCTGTTAGATCTCAGTGCTGCATTTGATACAGTCAACCATAATATTCTCCTAGAAAGGTTGGAATATCCTGTAGGGATCAGGGGAACAGCGCTAGGCTGGTTTAAATCTTATTTGTCTGACAGATTCCAGTTTGTTCATGTAAATGATAAATCATCTTTAAACTCCAGGGTTAATTGTGGAGTACCACAGGGTTTAGTAGTTGGGCCAATTCTCTTTACTATATATATGCTTCCAATAGGTCAAATTATCAGGCAGCATAGAATAAATTTTCACTGTTACGCTGATGACACTCAGCTTTACTTATCCATAAATCCTGATGAGCCCAACCAGTTAGATAGACTACAAGCATGTCTTGAAGACATAAAAACTTGGATGACTTTAAATTTTCTGCTTCTAAATTCAGACAAGACAGAAGTTGTCGTCTTTGGACCGGAGTCTTTAAAAAAGAAACTGCTTAGTCAATCACTTAACCTAGATGGCATTAAACTGACCTCCGATAATAAAGTAAAAAACCTTGGTGTTATTTTTGACCAGGACATGTCATTTAAATCCCATATTAAACAGGTTTCTAGGATTTCCTTCTTTCATCTCCGGAACATTGCCAAAATTAGAAATATCCTGTCCAGGATTGATGCTGAAAAACTAGTCCATGCATTTGTTACTTCAAGGCTGGACTATTGTAATTCTTTACTATCAGGAGGTCCACAAAATGCAGTTAAAAGCCTTCAGCTGATTCAAAATGCTGCAGAGTTCTGATGAAAATTAAAGAGATCATATTTCCCCTACTTTAGCTTCCCTTCATTGGCTCCCTGTTAAATCCAGAATAGAATTTAAAATTCTCCTCCTCACATATAAAGCCCTTAATGATTTAGCTCCATCATACGTCAGAGATCTGATTGTTCCATACGTTCCTAACAGAGCTGTTCGTTCTCAAACTGCTGGTTTACTGGTGGTTCCTAGAGTCTCTAGAAGTAGAATGGGAGGCAGATCCTTTAGTTATCAAGCTCCTCTCCTGTGGAACCAGCTCCCAGTTTTAGTCCGTGAGGCGGACACCGTGTCTACTTTTAAGGCTAGGCTTAAAACTTTCCTTTTTGATAAAGCTTATAGTTAGAGTGGCTTAGGTTATCCTGAGCTATCTTCCTTATTTTAGCTCCGTCACTTCTCCCATTGTTGGATGGAGTAAGGGGGAGTCAGGTTTAGCCTAAACCGGCTCAGTTACGGTTGAGGTGCAAACACACCCTCCATTTCTGCTACCTGTATGACCCCCTCTCTTTTCCAATGGTTATGGTCAATCTGACAGAGAGAGGTATCCCAATCATTGTGGTTTTTAGTATAACAATGGCCATCAGTGGGCTCTAGATGGACAAACTGTCTACTTTTAAGGCTAGGTTTAAAACTTTCCTTTTTGATAAAGCTTATAGTTAGAGTGGCTTAGGTTATCCTGAGCTATCTCTGTAGTTATGCTGCTATAGGCTTAGGCTGCTGGAGGACATAATGACCACTTTCACCCTCTTTGCTAATTTCTCACGCTACTCTTCAATTTTGTATTATTTGCTGTTATCTCAGCTTTTAACTTTGTTCTCTCTCTTTTCTCTTCCTAGAAGCTACACCTGGCCTGACTCTGTGTCTACCTGTAACACCTTTCTGGAGAGGTGAATCCTCCAAGCTTCTGCTGGCAACAACTTAATGCTCACCCTCTACCGATGATCCACATGGCCCTGTCTTTCAGTGTTTACCCTTTCTCTCTCCTAGGCATAGCTACTGACTGAGCTTCTACTGTGACTAACTCTCTGTGCTCTCTTCAGACTCTAAACTTGAAAACTGGCTCAGAGTTTAACTGTTCCTTCTTTCTAGGTGAAACGACTGAAGGAGCTACATCCATTAACATTTACCTTTTCCTTCCCATAGAAAGTACTCCTGGATCAGTGCTTCTTTGTTCTCTTTGTGTCTCTGCTCTGTTCTCTCTAACCCCCAGTCGGTCGTAGCAGATGGCCGCTCACACTGAGCCTGGTTCTGCTGGAGGTTTCTTCCTGTTAAAAGGGAGTTTTTCCTCTCCACTGTCGCTACATCCATGCTCAGTATGAGGGATTGCTGCAAAGTCAACGCCAGTGACTGTCCACTGTCTCTACATGTTCATCCGGGAGGAGTGAATGCTGCAAGTCACTGACTGGATGCAATCTGCTGGGTTTTCCTTTCCTTAGATAGAAAAACTTTTATCCAATCTGAATAAATAACAGAATCTGGCTGCACTGTTCAATGATTAAGATTAATTGGAATGTATGTACCTGACTTTGTGAAGTGCCTTGAGACGACATGTGTTGTGAATTGGCGCTATATAAATAAACTGAACTGAATTGAATTGAATTGAATTAGTGGCAGCATCTTTCTGTGGGGATGTTTGTCTGGTACACCTAAATGGAAGAAAAAATTTATGCAGAAATATCCTGAATGAACACAGTGACATGTCCAAAAATCTGTAATTTTTCCTAACTAGCGACACAAAAATGTGATTTGCTAACAATTATTAGTTACTAACAACTGACAAGTAAATATTGTTTTTGTTCAGGAGTTTATTGAATAATAAATGCTTAGTTTGTGAGTAGTAATGATGACCTGCTTGTAAAATCAACATTTTGGGTTAAGAGCCTAATTATTAAGTGATCCTCAGTTTATAAGATAAGATGGACTTTACTGATCTCACAATGGAGAAATTAACTTGAAGTTAATAGTTAGCATAATAGTTAACTATTAAGCCAAAGGTATTGATTTCGAAAGCCGTTAACCATTAACTTACCAGGGAACCAAGCATTTCCTAGTGATGATGTTTTATACAAGAATGGTTCATTAGTTCTCTCTTTCTTTACACTTGGTAGAAAAAAAAAAAAAATCAAACTGACAAAATGTAGATTATAAGGTATTAAATTCCAAAAAATAAGAATTTAAACCACCTCTCCAATAACAGACATTTTCATTTAACAATTTGAAGTCCTCTTTCCAATAATAAGCAGAACATCTTTCTTTGTATTTTTCCATCTCATTTCATCTTGTATTTAATCCTCACTAGAGTTACCAGGGACACATTCACTATTTATGTTATCCTACTCTGACGGCTGCTTTATGTACTGTTTGTTTTCCTCATGTTTGTCATTGGTTCCCACATTTCAATCTGATAATCCATCAGGTGGCAACACTGTAGCTACTCCTATCCTCCTTGGAGCATAGACGCTGCATAAAGAAATTCCCTGAAGCAAACAGTAGACATGGTAATTAAAGCAATATTGTACATTTGAGGGCAGAGTCATCATTACATTACAATGCATTCATAAAGTCCTCAAAAGATAATTTGGAGAATATCTACTCCTGCTTTGTACAACATGTGGGCAACATATTCTCCAGGATGAAGGCATTTAATGCTTTATTATCTAAACTGTGTCAAAGTAATTAATCATTTTTGTTTTACAATTATGTATTACTCGTATTCGTTGTCTTCCGCTTCATCCGGGACCGGGTTGCGAGGGCAGCAGACTTAGCAGAGACGCCCAGATGTCCTTCTCCCCAGACACCTCTTCAAAATCCTATGGGGGGAGCCCAAGGCGTTCCTAGGCCAGCCGAGAGACATAGTCCTCCCAGCGTGTTCTGGGCCATCCCCTGGGGGTCCTTCCTGTGTGATGCACTTGGAACACCTCCCGGCAGAGGCATCCAGGAGGCATCCGATACAGATGCCCGAGCCACCTCAACTGACTGCTCTCGATGTGGGGGAAGCAGCAGCTGTACTCCGAGCTCCTCCCGAATGGCCGAGCTCCTCAGCCCATCTCCCTTAGAGATGGTGTGAAGAATGAACATGAACATGAACTCCTCAGATCGAGGCAGGAGCTCCCCTCCAACTTGAAGAGGGCAAACCACCCGTTTCCGTTTGATATATTAAGATATATTAAGTTATTATCATATTATCAACAGAAATTAAATATTGAGATTCACCACATACAAAACACAGCCTTGTTTCCTCCCTATCAGATATTCAATAGGACTAAGCATTAAGGATTACAATGATTATTTCTATTTGTCAGAATAAAAAGGGATGGATTGTGTTAGATAATTGTCTGGAACTTAGGAGGTTTACATGCATTTCAGAATTGCCCTTTATGCCGAATGACTTGGGTCAGATATTTTGTGTAACTTTCACAAGTTTTTTTTTTTTTTTCCTGGGCACAGGAAGTTATTCCTTGCCACATTCCCCTCAGGCTTTCTAAGAATGAAGGACTGCAGTAAAATCAATGATTTAATCCAATCACCTGGGCCTAGATAATAAATGATCAACTAACTCTGATTTTTCTATATTATATTTAGGACTGAATTATACTGTGTGTACTTGAATTAATTGAATAATTTGAATTGAATTTGAAACATATCAGATACTATGGAGAAATGGATGTCTTTATAAAATGCAATGAGAGGACATTTGTTGTAATTTGGCACTATATAAAAATTGAATTAAAATGAACAGATATGAATCATTAAGCAATGGCTGCCTTTATCATATTTTATTGATTAATAAACTGTTAGTTTTTCATTAAAGATGCACATTTGTGTGGCCCTTACATTCTATTGAAAAATCAAAGAGGCAGAAATATTGTAAAAGAGACTTTATTGTGTGTAAAATCCCAAATAATAACCATTAAACACTAGACATACTTGCCTGGGGAGGAGGTGGGAATTGAAGAGATAACTACCTAATGATGAAGATCAGAAAAGTCTGTTTCTGGAGCTGAACTTTAGTTGGCCTGATAATAGGTGTCCAATAACACAGAACCCTGTTGAACATTTTGGGAATACTCTGGAAAATGTAGACTTGTGTCGTTGCTGAGGACCAAATGTCTGTGGTATCTCCAACATTCATCTGTCTCTCTGAAGGACAAGTTTGAAACTTGTGCTGGAGTTTGTTGATGTATATTTGAGACTCCTGACGCACTCTCAGAAAAAAACTCTTGACATACATTTACTCTCATGTATTAGAAAGACAGAGTCCAGAAAGCAAGGGCTGACAGGGGGAACGTAAACATGCCTGACAGGTATGCTAACACCAACCTTTCTCCTGTAAACTGAAGGTCTATTTTTTCCTCTGACTTTTCTCTGCAGTGACTCTTTGAAGACTTGATAGCTTCTGAAATGCTTTTGGCCTTCGGAGAACACATGTGACCATGGTCAGGATGTGGAACTTGGAAATGGAAACTTTCAGGACTACTGCAATAAACAGCAGATATTTATAAGTTCAGGACCCTAAACACTCCTGGCACCCCGGTAAAGATGTGTAACAAGCCTCAAAATAAATGGATATTTTATTGCAGTAGCATAATCTCTGAAACATTTAGAAAAAACAATCTTTAATTTAAGTTCAGTCATTGACATCTCCCACAATTCCTATAAAATGAAACTGTTCAACTTGATATCTTTTCAAAATGGGAAAGACAAGAGAACATGCCATTAGTGGAGCTATGTGTATTTTCGTATTAGTAGTTGTTTCCTAAAGCAACTACTCGCCTAAATTTTCTCCTAACAATCAGATCAATTGTTGTCTAGTTGAAATAACCTGGAACTGTGATCAATATGTCCAGACAAGGACCAAAGTCTATCTTGCCACCTCCAACAGTGATGTTAAGGAGGTAAGAAAAAGCTCCCACTCCAGGCAAGATTGGCCTGTTAATTCTCCATAATAAATTGTACATACTTTCTATATGTTATCTGTGAGGCATACCAGGAAAAGCCTTTTTTGTATCCTACCTTCACAAATGTAAATGTGTGGAATTGGCTAAATGCTGCTGGAACTTGAACTGTGTTCGGGTAATTCAGCTGGACAGAGATCTGAACCTATACGACACAGTAGTGGATATCTCAGTCCACAGACCTTAATCCTTCAGAAAACCTGATGGGTGAGCTGGAGAGAAGAGAACTTTAGAGAGGACCAAGTACAAAGAGGTCAATGATCCCTCTCTCTGCACTCTCTAACTTTGTGAAACAGCCTAGGAAAAGATTAGGCGCTGTCCTATTGGCACAAGCTGGTTAACAGTGAGATTGCCATTAATTGTGGCACCAGTGAGTTGAATAAAAGTGGTCATTTCTTCACACTGAATATTTCAGTGAGGTATGTTATTGCTGCAAAAAAAAGATTTAATTATTCTAAAGCTTCTTACACATGTTATCAGAGGTGGCAATGAGATTAGAGGTGCTATAAAAGAAAGGAAATACTTCAGATTGTTGGAAAAAGACATTTTAACTGCAAATTACAGTCAAATAATGCAAAAAGTTGGGGTTTGATTGCCTATTTCATTTTAAATAATGTATTATTTTGTATTTTGAATGTATTAGCAAAAAACAAATAAATAGTAAAAAACAAGCATAAAGTAATCAGTATCAATTAATGTCTAAGAACCATGTCAGTCATGAATCATAACATAGATAATATAATGTAAAACAATTACTAAAATAAAATTTATTGTAGAGATGGAAGCAAACGCTCATTAAAACTTTCATCTTTTTGATTTAGCCTGGAGATCATGTAAATAATTCAGCTCAGTTTCTTTCTGTAGTTCTGATTCTCTTGCAATGTTTAGAACTTTCACATAGTTCACTGGAATCAGAGAGATTCAAAGTCAATTGCAAACATTCAAATTCGATCCTAATCATAAAACAATGCAGTCAAGTTCAGATTATGATAAAAATAGGTTAAAAAAAATTCCTTTCTAACCCAGTCCGAAACCCAGTCGCTGACTTTGCAGCAATCTCTTATCCTGAATGAGCAGGTAGCCACAGCAGACAGCTGATTGGATGAAGGCGTTAACTTCGCAGCAATCCCTCAAACTGAGCATGCATGTGGCGATAGTGGAGAGGAAAACTCCCCTTTAACAGGAGGAAAGCTCCAATAGAACCCGGCTTAGTTGGAGCGGCCATCTGCCACGACCGACTGACACTTGCAGGGTTTAGACCTAAATAATTAATTCATCATAAATATTAAAGGTTATGCTGTTTACATTTTTCAGTTTTTTTTTTATATCTATATAATTACCTCATTGCACATATATTGTATGGATAGATAGATAGCCTCCATCCTTCTGTTATCAGTGACTCCTGCTGGCACGGGGGAAAAAAGACTTTTTAAGTCTGTTTAGATCTGTTATTGGCTGATCTGCTATTAAATAACAATACCTAATCAATATTTAGCCCCTTTGTTTCCTTCTTTTATGTTGTATTTTATTTATTGTATAATACCTACGATACCTGCAGTAAATGAAAATGTGATGAAAATACAGATGTGAAATATCTAGTTGGGAGTTTTTCCTCTCCACTGTCGCTACATGCATGCTCAGTATGAGGGATTGCTGCAAAGTCAACGCCGGTGACTGTCCCATGTCTCTACATGCTCATCCAGGAGGAGTGAATGCTGCAAGTCACTGACTGGATGCAATCTGCTGGGTTTCCTTAGACAGAAAAACTTCTTATCCAATTTGAATAAATAACTAACTCTGACTGCACTGTTCAATGGTTAGGACTAATTGGAATGTATGTACCTGACTTTTGTGAAGTGCCTTGAGACAACATGTGTTGTGAATTGGCGCTTTATAAATAAAAATAAAAACTGAATAAAGCTGAGTAAAGCCATTTATGACTTCTACGCATTAAATACAGTTTCAGTCTTTACATTTATCCTGTCTCCATCTGTAGGCCAGCTGTGAACTGACGAAGGAACGGATTCCATGTGTCCAATTATGGACGCATTTCAAATGCTTTTACATCTTACTGAATGTGTGCTGATGTACATTTAATGGTTCTTTTCAACACTTGTTCTGCTCCTTGTTCAAACATGAAACATGCAGCCTTTACGAGCTCCCAGGAATCCCCCTGAGTGCCCTGCTTTTATCCAGACATCTTCATAAAGACATTCTCCACACAAAAACACATAAACAGACCAGTTTCCAGATGTTAAATCACACGCACACGAATACACAGACACACATTCTTTGGTTTTGCTCATATCTTAAAAACAAAAGCTTCCTTTTCACCTGGTGAAGTTTATTTGCTGCTTTAAACGTTACCACAGAAGGTTTCCAGCTACTCTCTGCTTCGTATCCACCACCTATCTTCTCTGGGCCCTCCTCTTTGACTTCCTTTTTCACTTCGTCACTCAGTGTGCTGTGCTCACACACCTATGCGCCCCTGTAGGTGTTACAATGCAGCCTGTTAACATTCCCAGGCCGGACCGCTGAGGCTTTCCAGATTATTCTATTAAGGCAAACGCTGCCACGCAGGAGCTGCGGAGGTGAGGGATGGAGCACCGATGCTGCACAGCTTAATGTGAACACACAAACTAACATTCAGAGAGCGGTCTTAAACAATGTGAGTCTAAATCACGCAGTGTGTGTTTTTCATTTTCACATTTAAACCTGGGATTCCAAATATACACACACACACAGTTACCATCCTGCAGAGGGACCCTTGGCCTCTGTGTGTTACTATGCTGTTGGAAATGTCAGCATCGTTAAAATGGTCTGTTTGCTTTAATTGAGAAGCAGAGGGAAAAATAAATGCTTCAGTGTCGTTTGTTTCTTCAGCTCCTTCCAACTCTCTGCTCCCAGCCTCAACCAATTCATCAGAGAACCTTTAACTCTTTTTCTTTGTTTCATCTGGCTCCAGACCTTCTTTCAGTTTTCATTTTTCCTCCTTTATCATTTCTGGTGTACATATTCTTTCCTCCTGGAACTCTCATAGTAAACAGTGGTTACAAATAAAAGACTCAATTTATGCAGTGGAAATCTTTTGTTTGGGGAGAACTGTTCACTCATGAAAGAAAAACTAATATTTTAGTGGAAGTTTAAAAGAAACATGACAAAAAAATAGTGTCAACAGGAGGCAGACAGACCCCCACCCCCAGCATCCAATCTTTTGGATCATGTTCAAACAATTTGCACATTTGTCATTGGAAAAATAAAGCACAATCTATTTTAAATCCAAGGTTTCGTCATCACATAATAAAACTGTTCTGATCTAAAATGATTTAAATCTAACCTCTGAATCCACACTTTTATTCATTAACTAAACCAAAGCCAAAATGGAAACACTATGTAACTAAGTACACCCCATGGTCAAACAGCTTGTAGAAGCACCTTTGGCAGCAATAACTTGAAGTGGTCCTGTTCTGTATAATGTCATCCATCTTTCACATTGTTGTTGAGAAAATCTGGACCAACCTTCTTTTCATTGCTTCAGCTGGACTCAATGACTGCAAGGGGCCCTGGTCATGGACCAGGAAAACCAAGCCAAAATGGAAGCAGCAAGGGTGCACTCAGTTTTTCAATTTGGTGTTATTTTTTGCTTGATAAATGAGAATGTGGAATCTGATGTGGGTTTTTGTAGACTTAAGTTTAGTCAGCCCAGATGACTTTCATTATGTCTTGATACATAAACACCCATAATTAAAAGGGTGTACTTTTATTTTTACCATTAATGAATATATCAAGCTAGAACAGGAGAAAGCAATTACTTTCCTAAAGTGATACATATTAAAAGTTAACAGTTTATTTAACAACACCTGTTTTTCGGAAGACATATCGAGGCAGATGAAGCTCATCCGAAACGACTTTCAGTGCTATGCTGTCTCTTCTCTTGCTTTCATCCAGTCTGCCTCGGCTCCTTTTATTGCTCCTGGTAGAGTCTTTCTGCTCAGACACGACTCTAAACCTTCTATGTCAGACATGACACTTGCAGTGAAGCAAGGAGACAAGACTGAATGCTTGATCGCTCGCTCAGACTACATGCGGCCCTACTCCTTGACCCATGGTACCCTGCAGCCTGACAGGGAAATAGGCCTGCACTCATTCACAAACACACATTCGAGTCGCTCTTAATGCAGGCAACATGTCACACTCTAAATCCTCTCATTTCCCCTTTCCTGTAGCTGCTCAGTCAGGCGTGTTCGACGCTGAGGGTATCGATAGCAGGGGCAGGTTTGGCTGCTCCAACAGACATGAAGGCACACACAGACTCGCCCGTACTTCAGAGCAAAAGTCACACACTCGGCTGTCTTGCAATTATATGTGCTCAAATCCACACACTGATCCCTTTGGGCGCCAGAGATGAGGTTCAGATACTGCCCAGTTACGCTGAACTGTCACCAGTGCCTGCACTAGGTGTGAGTATGTTGATCCTGGATGGTCAGTGGTGCATTTCAGAGCCAGGTGATAATGAGGTCCTCCCCGACTGCACGGCCGTGTCAATGCAGGTTTTTAGGTGTGCACATTTGTCCAGACAGGTCACGGACTGTTGCTCTTTACCGAACCCCGCCATGTTCCCCAGACAGTCATCATCACCTGTGGAGGGTCTGTCTCCCACCATTGTTCTGCTTTAACTCCGCTCAGTGTGCCCTCAACTGAGCTTCTATTTGGTAGTCCTCTGTTCAGTTTTTTTCTTAGTGGCAGAGTTGTGATTTTTAAGGTCACTGGCCATGCAGGGGTCATATTTACATGCAGCTGCATGCTTTTTTTCTTTAAATCTTCGTTGGACTGTAAAATCGTTGCAGCATATATTCTTCCTCCAGCCTTGTTCTGCAGCTTTCAGTTGGTTTTAAATTAGCTATTTTTACTTGATAGTTTTTCTTGAGATGAGACCAACTTTATGGAAATACTTGGAGGTCAGCTTGATCATTGTTTCACCAGGTTTTCTGAGAAATTTTCATGTTTGTTTTTCTATGACTTTGGCTGCATTTTTAACTAATATTTGAATAACTGTTTTTGTGGAAAAGGTAGTCTAAAAGAAAGTCATTTTCTCTAGGATTCAAATGCCTCTCATGTTGTTTAGGAAGTCACTCTTTTTACAGCTGTGTTTGAGTTCTTGGGTTATGTAGCTGCAAAACAAGCCCAAATCATCATCCACCACCACCAAGCTTGACAGTCGTTTTGCCAACATGCTGTGTTTGGTTTAATTTAAGCATGGTGCTGTGCCTCATGGCATAAATATCTTGTCTATGCCTCATGGCATAGAATCAACTTTTTTTAGAGAAAATGTTTTCTGTTGTAAACACTTTTTCACAAGGGGTGCTTGTTCTTTTTCTAATCTATACTTTTATTGACTAATATTTATCATAGAGACTAAGGCTTTTGAGATGTATTTTTTCAGTTTCTTTTAATATTTTAGTACCTCCTCATTTATCACAAAACTTTGTTGACTTTTTACTTTATTAGTTACTAAAGTTTGACTCATATTTGGGTTTGAAAGTGCTTCTTAACCTTACTTAAGAGCCAGTGTTGGGTCGACATATAACAACTTGGCAAATAACCACTTTTAAATAGAATCTTTGATACAAGCAATATGGCCCAAAGACACAATTTTGACAATTTCTTTAGTTGAATCGCAAAGATTAAACTGTTTTACAACCAGAAAATAAAATGTCTGAACTAACAACAGATTTCTAAAGAGCTACCAGTGAAGGTAGGAGTAACTTACTTTCAATTCAGTAGAGGAAAATTCCATTTTAACAGGAAGAAACCTCCAGCAGAACCAGGCTCAGTGTGTCTGCCACGACCGACTAGGGGTAGAAGGCTACTACACTTTTCCGTCACTCACCTGAAAGACAAACTTGGATGCTTGAACACAAATAGTCCTGGTGTGGAAATTGAAGAATCTCCAACCATCACTTTTACTTAAGTAAAGCTGTCTTAAAACAGCAGTTGAAAAGCTGTCTGCAGCATTTCTGTTAAGCTGCTGACTGCAGGCTGGCCACCTGAGCAAAATCAGTATAATAATAAATACATTTTATAGATAATAATAATAATATAACTATAGCATACATGTATGTTACATTTTTTATGTTTTAAATAGAAGCAGTTAGATCAAGTAAAGCATTTTTGAATTTAAATTTTTGTGGAAATGATGAGAATCTCATGCCAGCTCATACTTCTGTTGGTTTTTTAGGCCTGAAACTTCCTATTTTATCCACCACTTTTCTACTTAACTTGTTTTGAAGAGCAGGCTGCACAGTATGCTCCCATGGTCAAGAACAAGGACTGGACAGAGATTAATTTATCCACAAATAGGGAATAATTTTCTTTGTCTGATTTTCACTTCGTTGATGCTGGCTTTCTGTTAGGGTTTGCTCAATTCTTTTTACTTGCTAACTTTCAGAATATTTGGTTCATTAACTAATTTTACTGAACAGCTTTGATCTGTCTTTAAGGATCTTGACTTTTATCATTAATTGACTAAATGTAGGATACAAACTATTCACATCCAACTTCCAGTTGCATAAAAATAGTGAATTAATAGTACATCAGATTTTCTTCACATTCAACATAAAGTATGGAGCATTATTAGCTTATTTCTTACTGAAGTGAAATAAACAATAAGTTCCAACGGCAGTTCTGACACCTGCAGAGTGAAAAGAAAAGAATGAAAAGCTGTCACCTCCTACTTTTAAGTTGTAGTTATTGCAGCATATAAGATTAAAGATATAAGATTCAAACTGCAAAAACTTGGACATGATGATGTGGATTGTTTTGCTTTAAAGTAGAGGAGTAACATAGTGTCCTGCTGCAAACCTTAGCCGCCCATCAAAATAGATACTCTTCTCATTTAAAGCCAGGGCTGCGATGTTTCTAAAACTTTCAATAGGCCGTTTTTAACTGTCAAACTCGGTGTTGCTCAGACATTCACACCTGCTCATCATGGACATGAATGACATATTTATGTTACATTTTTGATTATGCATCTCTACGATTTTTTTTCTCAAGATGGAACGATAATACAACATCAACCTTCAATGCATTTTGAAAATATAAGTTTGGTGCACCAGTTTGAATTTTCTAGTGTCAAAATTATACAGACCTGACCGACATAAATACACTTGCACTGAATATATTTATATGTTCTAATGTTTTTGCCAACAAGATACTCAGGTGTTAGATGTTAATGGGTGTGGTCCTGCTGATGGAGGATTGACTGCAGGTGGACCACTCACACTAATGGACTGTCTGTTAAAAAAGACTGGTAATTCATTGGAATCTGTTTGACTCCCTCAAAATGGCTTATTCCAAAATGCGTCACAATGTTAATGGTCTTTTAGATGATGCAAACTCCATAAAGGATTTGGAGAAAAAATCAAGTAAAGAGTTCATGGCTGTGCTATTTAAAATGAGCGTCGCCTTCTAAAATTCACACTGAAATCCAGGAAGTACACCTACTCATATATTGATTAAATAAATTGGTGTACTTATTTTTTTTTAGCCGGTATGCAAACTTTAGATCAGGGACGTCAATCTCCAGTCCTCAAGTGCCGATGTCCTTCAACCTTTAGATGTGCCTCTGGTTTAACACACTTGAATCAAAGTCCCTAAATTACCTCCGCAGCATGCAGTGAAGTTCTTCTAAGTCCTGCTAATGAACTAATAATTTGATTCAGGTGTGATGAAACATCTAAAGTTGCAGGACACGGATCCTTGAGGACTGAGGATGACACTGGTACTTTAGACCTTATTTAATCTGGTGCCCCCTAGGGGTGTGTTCTATCCCCACTCCTCTTCTCCCTGTACACAAATGACTGCACCTCAGCGGGCTCGTCCGTGAAACTCCTTAAGTTTGCAGATGACACCACTGTCATTGGACTGATCCAGGACGGTGATGAGTCTGCATACAGGCAGGAGGTGGATCGCCTGATACACACTAAAACCAGCCGCCACAGAGACAGTTTCTTCCCCCAGGCTGTTTTTCTGTTGAACGTTCAATAGAGTACAAAACAACAGCATACAGATGTTGCAAATGCACCTTTTTATTTATTTATATATGAGTATATTGTACATTGTAGATATGTATATTCTGTAGTGCAAAAACAAAAACCAAAGAGCAAAGTGTACCGGAGTCAAATTCCTTGTTTGTATGTACAAACTTGGCAATAAAGCTGATTCTGATTCTGATTCTGATTCTGATCTGCAGTCAATTCAAACTTGTGCCCCTATGTCTATGATTAAAAGTCTGACTGAAACTTATATGATACCAATCAGAAATAAGTTTTGATTTCTTAACATGTTTCCTTTAATCTCAACATAATTCATTCATCAACTACTTTAAAAGGTTGGGACAGGAGGAGCTTCATCCCTGTAAAATCAACAATGCCACATAGTTAAATAAGCAGTCAAAATTAAATTGGATTAATTTGAATAATATTTAACAATGCATAACACTTTCTATTTTGTGTCATATTATGGGCCTTACTTTAAAAAAAGAACACTTTGCTTTTGTTTATCTTTTATCAAAATATCAACATTGTATCATTGCCATTAAGTCACTTGAATTAAACGCAGCACACTTAATGTGAACAATCCCCTGATTATCAGTGAGAAGTGAAAGAATCAGAGCCATGTTTCTGCAAGCTGTTGTAGTTTGCTTTTATTCATTTCTGTGTTGCAGTATTTGGAGTTGGAAAGTAAATTCAGCTACTATAGCCTCAGTGTTAACACAATGGAGGTTACAAGAGGTTGTGTGTTTGTTGTCGCTTGTGTGGATTACTGATTTGTGCTTGTGTGTGTATGTTTAAGGTCTTGATTGCGTGCATTTCTCTTTGTGTTAATAAATGAGGAAGGGCAACAGAGGTTGAGCTCGCTGTTTGCTCCCCAGCTGGCTTGGTTGTATCATAGCAACTCTACATGAATAATAATCATAAACACACACACACAGACACACACACACACACACACACACACACCGTAATGAGCTATTCTTCCCCAGCTACTCCAGCTAATCTCTCTCAGCTGTTTCTACTCTATGCTGAGATCGAGTTTAGAGTAAGCATTCATTAACTTTGCTTAAATCCAAACAGTGATTTAGAATTTAAATGAATTTGACATTTTAACCTCAACACAAAACCAGACAAAACAAAATACAACAGTAAACGGTGCTATTTGTTTTCTTCCTTTCCACCCTGACTCCTTTACGGCAATTATGCAACATTCTGTGTAATCCATAATTGTTCACACACTGGTATTAATACAGTAAAACATTATTATCAAAATTAACAAATAAAGGACCATAGAAGTGTCTTATTTAATGATTAATCTTTTTGTGAACATTTGTTTTAAAGAGAAAGATTAAATGTTTGAAACTAACTGTGTTGTGAGTTTTGTGATACTGGAGGAGCTCTATGACCCTAACACAACTCAAAATGGATTTAAACATGTAGACATGGTGAAAACAACCTGCTGAAGTTCCAATGCGGAATAAAGATGATTTAGGCGACTTGGGGAGGTCGTTGGTTCCAGACTTGCTGGCTTGAATATTTCAGATACTGCTGTTCAATTGGACATTTTATGCACAGCCATCTCTCAGAATTACAGGAAATTGTCCCTCAAGGAGAATATCCAGCGAGAAGCAGTTGTGTGAATGGAAGTGTTGAGGTCAGAGGTCAGAAGAGACAGGGCAGACTGGTCTAAGATGATAGAAAGGCTGAATGTGCAAACTGTTGAACCTTGAAGCAGATGGGCTACAGCAGCAGTGAACCACACCGGGTGCCACTACTTTTAGCAGAAATCAGAAAACCAAGGAAACAATTCACGCAGGCACACCAGAATTAGACAATTACAAATTAGAAAACCTTGCATGGTTCGACAATTCTGAACATTCAGATGCCAGGGTAGAGGGTGTTAGCGCTCAGACAGTGGTTTACATGTAGACCAGAAGGTTTAACTTTGGTCTAGTCTGACCAGAGCATCTTCTACCTGACTGCGTCATCCTCTACATGGCTTATTGCAAACTGCAAATGGAATATCTCATGCGTTTCTTTCAACAGTTTAACAGTATTCCTTTATTTGTGGAGTGCACAAGTAAAAGTTGCTAATAAATGCTCTCTTTATCCAGCCTGTCAATTTATGTGGACACAGGTGTCTTGGGAGATGTGCTATAATCTTCCCATTATCTAATGATTAATTGAACAGCGCTTTGTGAGATCTTTAAGGCTTTTAATATTGTTTTAAAACCTAACCCTGCTTAAAACGTCTGCACAACTGTATCCCTGACCTGTTTAGTGTATTCCTTGGTCTTCGTGATGCTTGTCCGATAATGTTCTCTAAAGACAGTTTCACACCAGGGGTGTTTGGTCCACTTCAAGCAGACCAGAGGTTGTTTCCTCGTATTGTCCATTTCTTTTGGGGAGATGTGAAAGCTTATCTGAACTTGTAAAGGTAGACGATTTTGATTGTTAGGGCGAAAAAACTATTTGTTAGAACAACAAAACAATGTGCATGAGCTGTAACATTTTGCAAGCTCTGTACACAAAAACAGGCTTTGATTTTAAAAAACCAGCCCTGGGAATGTGGCTGTGAAGATCCGACAGTACATCAACAACAGGTATCAGAAGTTGAGCTTAGTCAAGGAATCTGTTGTTGTTGTTTGGGACTTTAATCTTACGTAAAATGGGATTGGGATGTCTGTAGTTTCAGCCTTTCTTTAATATGTTTTTTGTTTTAAATGATGTGTTTGGAATGAATAATATTTATTGTCTTTAATTAAATTTTTTTTTTGCTTAACATATTGAGTGGTTGCACAATGCTACATACTTAGATATCTTTAATCTGAGTCTCGTTAAAGATAATTGACAAATCTGCAAACCTTTCTGGTGTAAATAGTTACAATTTTTAGAAAAAGCCTTATTTTATGGTTAAGTTAAGAAGGTTTGGGTAAATCTCAAGAACATAGATATAAGTAACCCTTTTTATCATTCTTTTTACAAGTCAAACTGAAATGTTTTTAACATAACACAGGATGGAAAACAGTTGTTTTTTCTTCTTGCGTGCCGACGTAAGAAAGAGGACTCAAGGATTGCCGGTCTTCCATATTTCCTCCTCCTCTCAAACACTCGGCCTTTGTTCATCTCTATTTTCATTTCCTGCTCTCGCTGTCCCTCCGTCCTCATTGTCTTCCTCCCTTTTCTGTTGCGCTGACATGTTGAAGTGACTTCTACAGTTCTCCTCTCCATCACTGTCCTCTCTGCACTCTGTTTCATTGACACACACACAAATCTGACACCGTGAGCACAAAAACAGTGACTCTGTTTGATAAACAAGCAACACAGTGTGCGAGAGTAAGGAAGCTTTTAGCAGCGCCTCTTATCTTGCTTCCTCTCACCACACAAAAAAGTAAAGAACGCCAAAACCAGCTCGAAGTCTGAATGTTGTCTTTGAGAGTCACTCACCCTCCTGACACACACAGCCTTATTCTTTCTTTTTTCACACACTCCCTCCATCCACCAACATGGACCGACTGTGGTGTGAAGTGGCTTGATGAAAGCACCCTCACAGTGCTGCTGGTCTGTCAGACACACATATGTGCACACAAACTGTCCAGATGAACTGGAGGAGAAAGATACTTTACATCTAGTTTTCAGCATCTCAGAATAAGCCATATGGATTTTGACAGGAGTGACTTGAAGGTCCTGGACAAGATATTTAAATATAAGTTCTCTTCTGTTGTTTTAGGTTATATGAAATTACAGATAAGGCAGAAAATGTTTTTAATTTAAAATTGGCTACAGGTGGGATGTGTCCTGAAACAGCTTCTGGATGTTTATCCTTTAACAGTTTTGAACCTTTAAAACAATTATAAAATTATGTTTTGTTTTGTTTTGTTTTTTTTACCACCCAATGAACAAAATAAAAATGATTTCTAAGGGGGGTGGCTTGCATTAGTATTCAGGCCCCTTTGCTCTGCTAAATAAAATCCAGTGAAGCCAATTCATTTAAGAAGCCACATAATATGTAAATAGAGCCGACCTGTGTGCAATTTTATCTCACTATAAACAACTGTTCTGCAAAGGCCTCATATGTTTGTTTTTAGAACATTGGAGAACAAGCAGCATCATGAAGAACAAACAACACAGCAGAGAGGTCAAGGATAACGCCATGGAGATTTTTTTTAGCCAGGTTGGGTTATTAAACAATATCCCAAAATTTGGAGATTTTATAGAGTATAGCACAAGTTCAAGAGCATCAAACAGAGAAGCAGCTAGAGGACGATGGTAGCTCTTGAGGAGTTGCAGAGATCCATACCTGAGACAGGAGAGTCTGTTGCTGGGACAACTAGAAGTCATGCAATTCACAAATCTGGCAAGAAAAAGCTACTGCTTAAAGAAAGCTATATGAAATCCCATTTTCGTAGTTTGCCACAAGCCATGTAGGGAAGACGGTTAACGTGGAAGAAGGTCCTCTGGTCAGATGAGACCAAAATCAAACTTTTGGGCCTACATGCAAAAAGCTATGTACGGTGAAAAACAAAGCCTGCACATAACCCTGAACACACTCCAATGGCTAAACATGGTGGTGGCAGCATCATGCTGTGGAGAAACTTTTCTTTAGAAAAACAGAAGATGGTCAGAGTTGATGGGAAGATGGACAGAGATAAATACAGGGCAATACTGTAGGAAACCTTTAGACACCGCAAAGACTTGAGACCAGTGCAGAGGTTCACCTTCTAAAAATCTGAAACAAAATGTCATATAAATGCCCAATCAAAGTCCAGGCATTAATCCACTTGAGAATTTGTAAAAAACAAATTATTAAAGACGTTGTTTTGTCTGTAGACGTATTTGCAAAGACATACCACTAAAGAGTTCAATGCAAATCCACGGCATCTCGTACTCAAAGAGTACGAGAGTTCAATGCAAATCCACGGCACATTCTTCAGATTTTAGTTTGTAAACATTTTTTTGAACCATGTGTAATTTTCCTTCCACTCTGCACTCAATTATGAACTCTTTGTGTTGACCTATGACATCAATTTTAATTTAAGTGCACTAGGTTTGTGGTTGTAACGGGACAGAATGTGAAAAGGTTGGGAGTCCTTGCAGGACACTGTTGGTTCTTTTTACACAAAAACATCTTTGAAAAGAAATACAATACCCTTGATGCAAATGTATGTAATTGAATATCTGAGAGCTCAATTCCAGGTGTCCAAACAAAGACTGCTAAATAATAACATGTATTGATACACTCAGTTTTACTGTTCGCTTTGATTTGTTGTCATGGAAATTTCCCCCACCGTTCTGTGATTATTAAGCCGATTTCTGATGAATTAGTTGCTTTTGATGCACATGATTCAGCTGACATGTAAAAACCAACACAAATAAAAACATAAATCGAGGTAAAGGATGGATGGAGCTTGTCAAAACAGACACTGATCACTGCAAATCTGTGTTTGAGAAAGTACAGGGGTTGGACAATGAAACGGAAACACCTGGTTTTAGACCACAATAATTTATTAGTATGGTGTAGGGCCTCCTTTTGCGGCCAATACAGCGTCAATTCATCTTGGGAATGACATATACAAGTCCTGCACAGTGGTCAGAGGGATTTTAAGCCATTCTTCTTGCAGGATAGTGGCCAGGTCACTACGTGATACTGGTGGAGGAAAACGTTTCCTGACTCGCTCCCCCACAACACCCCAAAGTGGCTCAATAATATTTAGATCTGGAGACTGTGCAGGCCATGGGAGATGTTCAACTTCACTTTCATGTTCATCAAACCAATCTTTTACCAGTCTTGCTGTGTGCATTGGTGCATTGTCATCCTGATACACGCACCGCCTTCAGGATACAATGTTTGAGCCATTGGATGCACATGGTCCTCAAGAATGGTTCGGTAGTCCTTGGCAGTGACGTGCCCATCTAGCACAAGTATTGGGCCAAGGGAATGCCATGATATGGCAGCCCAAACCATCACTGATCCACCCCCATGCTTCACTCTGGGCATGCAACAGTCTGGGCGGTACGCTTCTTTGGGTCTTCTCCACACCATAACTCTCCCTGATGTGGGGAAAACAGTAAAGGTGGACTCATCAGAGAACAATACATGTTTCACATTGTCCACAGCCCAAGATTTGCGCTCCTTGCACCATTGAAACCGACGTTTGGCATTGGCATGAGTGACCAAAGGTTTGGCTATAGCAGCCCGGCTGTGTATATTGACTCTGTGGAGCTCCCGACGGACAGTTCTGGTGGAAACAGGAGAGTTGAGGTGCACATTTAATTCTGCTGTGATTTGGGCAGCCGTGGTTTTATGTTTTTTGGATACAATCCGGGTTAGCACCCGAACATCCCTTTCAGACAGCTTCCTCTTGCGTCCACAGTTAATCCTGTTGGATGTGGTTCGTCCTTCTTGGTGGTATGCTGACATTACCCTGGATACCGTGGCTCTTGATACATCACAAAGACTTGCTGTCTTGGTCACAGATGCGCCAGCAAGACGTGCACCAACAATTTGTCCTCTTTGAACTCTGGTATGTCACCCATAATATTGTGTGCATTTCAATATTTTGAGCAAAACTGTGCTCTTACCCTGCTAATTGAACCTTCACACTCTGCCCCTACTGGTGCAATGTGCAATCAATGAAGACTGGCTGCCAGGCTGGTCCAATTTAGCCATGAAACCTCCCACACTAAAATGACAGGTGTTTCAGTTTCATTGTCCAACCCCTGTGTGTCCTAAATACATGGATAACACTAATACCTTTTTCTTGAAGTTCTTCAAAGTACTGTTATTCTCTGCTAAACAGTGCTGTTGAAAGATCAGACTTTGGTTTCTAAAGGGGTTGATGTGTTCTGTCTTGGTGCCCTGCTGCTGATGAAGCATTTTATTCTTCCCTGGACTACAGTGGGAGAAAACCAAGACATAATTTTAGAAGATAACTATTTGATTTCTTGCACTGCTGATACCTCATTAGCTGCTTGCAGGATGTGCTGTTTTTCTTTGAGTGAAAGTTGTGAGAGACTTTGTTCTCTTACAGGAGGAAGATTAGACGGAGCTTAGTCCGTGAGCAACGCCCGGCGCAGCTCATTTGTTTGTTTAAATTTGCTCATCGAGATATAAACTACCAGCACAGTCCCATCATCCCTTTACTGTCTCCTCCATCTGTGGATCTTTCTGCTTCCATGTGGTTGAAAGTAAACAGTTGGAGAAGACTGAGGAGATGAAAAATGAGCTGAAACTTTATTTTGGTCTTGAGTTCTTTTGAACTATTTCTAGTTACATCTGTCATTTTGTTTATTCTATGCTTTGCCTCCTCCTCTCTTTTTATCCACCACATACTGCAAAACGCACATACAGATCTGTGTGACTTTGACACACTGTGTGACTTTTAAAATTCAGAATAGTGAAACAAAAATACCTGTGTCATCATCTTATTTAATAGTGATACAGATTCAAGTAATAATAAAAATGTCTTAGAAAACCCAAAAGGCAACTGAATAAGAACCAACACATGGCAACAGTGGAAAGTAACAACCTCAATTTAACAGGAAGAGACCTTCAGCAGAACCAGGGTTAGTATGAAGGGAATTCGACTTTTAAAAACTACAAACCACCAGTAAACCTGCAAACTGAGAGTGATTTGCTCTTGTATAAAAGTATGGCTCACTGGAATCATTTATTAAGAGATGGAGATTGATTATCCAGGGCCTTATATCTTGAAGAAAATTTTTAATTCTTGTCCAGATTTGCCAGTGAATCAATAAAGAGACACTAAAATTAGAGAAATAATTTACATTTGAACGTTTTCATTAGAAAGTTAGATATTTGTTACCATAAGATTGGATATTCATATTCTTTGAAATATTTTCTTTAGATTGAAAAAATAGGTCCTAAAAGCCTGTTTAATACAGGATTCAAAGGACATGTTCTGCTATTAAAAGATCACACCAAGGTTCTTTATATTATTAATACAGCCCAAAGAAATACTGTCCAGAGAAATGGACTGATGAAGGACTTTCTTGTTCAGCTGCTCTGGGCTGAAGACAATAACTTCTGTTCTGAATTTAAAAGGAGAAATTTTGAACTTAGCTTGGCTTTCATGTCTTTGTGATATATTTATAGGCCAATTAACTGATTTGTTGCAGTTTATAGATAAATATAACTGAGTATCATCAGTATACCAATGGACATTGATCCATAACTTTATAAGGTACAAACAATTATGTTGTAAAGAGAAATGGTCCAAACATCAAACGCTGTGGTACTCCACAACAAACTGTTGCAAGAGAAGAATAAGCTGTGCTGTGGATCCCTACAGCATGTTCAAGCATCTGAATGCTGCTGTCCTTCTGTTTCCTATCTGGCCCTGTATGCTGGCATTTTGTAGGTTTAAACATGAGAAAATAAAGGAGAGATACTTAGTTACTGCTACAAATCACAAGTTCACAAAAAAGTGTTTTTATCTATAATGTGATCAACTGTATGCCAATGCACATCTGAGATCTAACAGTGTAATTATAGACACAAGTCCATTATCTAAGGTTTTAAGAACATAACTTGTAACTTTCACCAGTGCTCTTTCTGTGTTATTATGAGCATAATTTATTTTGTTAAATTTCTAAAGTACAGCTCTTTTTATAGTAATCTTTGGTTACGTGGCAATGCTGTTCCGTGTGCTCCTGAAAAAAAAAACAAAGTGCAAAAGATCTTTTTTTTAACAATTTATCTGTGTAAGCTGATAGAAAGAAGAATGTATATATAAAATGAAAACACAAAATGGGAAATATATTTAATTAAGGTGATTCTGGGAATTCTGCTTCTTTTTTACTGTTACAAAATTATAGTTGGACAAAAAAGTTAATGTATAGTTGGATTTCTAATTTAGAATTACATTTTGCAGTGCCATATATGCGCTGAGTCCATGGCCTTTCACAGAAGCACTAGTCAGCTTTTTCAGGATGCAACATTATGTCAAGTCAAGTCAAGTCAAGTTTATTTATATAGCACTTTTCAGCAACAAGGCACTCAAGGCATTGTACAAAAGGAAAAACATTACAATGATACAAAAAATCAAACAGAGGTAATTAATAAAAATAAAGTGACTAGAATGATGAGTAAGAAAATGAAAGGAAAATTGGACTGAAAACTTAACTAATAATGTTTAGATAACACATTCAAAGGCCACTCTAAACAAATATGTTTTTAATCTTGATTTAAAGCAACTTAGGGTTTCACCGCTTTTACAGTTTTCTGGGAGTTTATTCCATATTAGTGGACCATAAGAACTAAAAGCTGCTTCTCCATGTTTGGTTCTGGTTCTGGGTATGCAGAGTAGATCTGAGCCAGAAGACCTGAGAGGTCTGGGTGGTTGATACACTGACAAGAAGTCTTTAATGTATTTTGGTGCTAAGCCATTCAGTGATTTATAGACTAACAGAAGTATTTTAAAGTCTATTCTCTGAGCTACATGGAGCCAGTGTAGGGACTTTAGAACCGGGGTGATGTGCTCCACTTTCTTAGTTCGTGCAGCAGCGTTCTGGATCAACTGCAGCTGTCTGATCGACTTTTTAGGCAGACCTGTGAAGACACCGTTGCAGTAATCAATTCTACTAAAGATGAACGCATGAATCCTTCATGAGGACCACTAAATCGAGGCACGTGACGTCGCCCGGTACGGCGGAGCCGGGGTCCCACCCTGGAGCCAGGCCTGGGGTCGGGACTCGTCGGAGAGCGCCTGGTGGACGGGTTGCTCCTCGCGGGACCCGGCCGGCCCAAGCCCGAACGAGAGACGCGAGGCCATCCCCCAGAGGGCCCACCACCTGCAGGGGGAACCGTGAGGGATCAGTGCAAAGAGGATTGGGTGGCGGACGAAGGTGGAGACCTCAGCGGCCCGATCCCCGGATGATTAGGCTGGCTCTAGGGACGTGGAATGTTACCTCACTAGGGGGAAAGGAGCCTGAGCTTGTGCGGGAGGTCGAGAGATATTGACTAGAAATAGTCGGGCTCGCCTCCACGCACAGCGTGGGCTCTGGAACCCATCTCCTTGAGAGGGGCTGGACTCTCTTCTACTCTGGAGTGGCCCACGGGGAGAGGCGGCGGGCTGGGGTGGGTTTGCTTGTTGCCCCCCAGCTCAGCCGTCTAGTGTTGGGGTTTACCCCGGTGGATGAGAGGGTCGCATCCCTGCGCCTTCGGGTCGGGGATAGGTCTCTGACTGTCGTTTCGGCCTACGGGCCGAGCGGTAGTGCAGAGTACCCGGCCTTGTTGGTGTCCCTGTCGGGGGTGCTGGATAGTGCCCCTCCCGGGCCTCCCCGATCTGAATCGGAGTGGTGTTTTGTTATTGGACTTCTGTGCTAGAAACGGATTGTCCATAATGAACACCATGTTCAAGCATAAGGGTGTTCATCAGTGCACTTGGCACCAGGACACCCTAGGCAGGAGGTCAATGATCGACTTTGTTGTCGTATCATCAGACCTTCGGCCGCATTTTTTGGGAACTGGGGTGAAAGGGGGATGAGCTGTCCACTGATCCACCATTTGGTGGTGAGTTGGATCCGCTGGAGGGGGGAGAAAGCCGGACAGTTTGGCAGGCCCAAGCGCATAGTGAGGGTCGGGGGGAATGCCTGGCGGAGCCTCGGCCAGGGGGGGTTTATTCAACTCCCACCTCCGGGAGAGCTTTGACCCAGATTCCGGGGGATTTTGGAGACATAGAGTCCGAGGGGCCCATGTTCTCCGCATCTATTTTTTGATACTGCTGCCCTTTAGCTGCGGCCGTAAGGTCAGCGGGCCCCGTCCGGGGGGAACCCCGAACCCGGTGGTGGACACCGGCAGTAAGGGATGCTGTCAAGCTGAAAGAAGGAGTCCTGTCGGCTGGGGTTTGGCTTGTGGGACTCCTGAGGCGGTGACGGGTATCGTGAGGCCAAGCGTGCTGCGGCCGAGCTGTGGCAGAGGAAAAAACTCGGGCATGGGAGGAGTTCGGTGAGGCCCAGGAGAAGGGGGTCCGGTGAGCCTCGAAGCGATTCTGGCAAACCGTCCAGCGCCTCAGGAGGGGGAAAAAGCAGTGCTTCGCCAAACTGTTTATAGTGGGGGGGGGGCTGCTGACCTCGACTGGGGACATTATTGGGCAGTGGAAGGAGTACTTCGAGGATCTCCTCAATCCTGCCATCACGCATTCCCTGGTGGAAACAGAGGCTGGGGACTCGGGGTTTGGACTCTTTCATCAACCAGGCTGAAGTCACGGGGGGGTTAAAAAGCCCCCGCGGGGGCAAGGCTTCGGGGGGTGGATGAGATCCGCCCTGAGTACCTCAAAGCTCTGGATGTTGTGGGGCTGTCATGGTTGACACGCCTCTTCAACATTGCATGGCGGTCGGGGACAGTAACTCTGGACTGGCAGACGGGGTGGGGGGTCCCCCCTTCATAAGAAGGGGGACCGGAGGGTGTGTTCCAACTACAGGGGGACACTCCTCAGCCTCCCTGGTAAGGCCAAAGCCGGGGTATTGGAGGGGAGAGTCCGGGCCCGATAGTCGAACCTCGGCTTCAGGAGGAGCATTGGTTTTTGTCCCGGCCGTGGAACCGGACCAGCTCTATACCCTCACAGGGTACTCGAGGGCTCATGGGAGTTGCCCAACCAGTTCACATGTGTTTTGTGGACCTGGAGAAGGCATTCGACTGTGTCCCTCGTGATGCCTTGTGGAGGGTGCTCCAGGAGTATGGAATCAGGGGCCCTTTTTTTAGGGGCCATCCCGTCCTGTACGAGCGGAGCAGGAGTTTGGTCCGCATTTCCGGCACCAAGTCGGACCTGTTCCCCGGGGATGTTTGGGTCCGGCAGGGCTGCCCTTTGTCACCGGTCCTGTTTTAACTTTTATGGACAGGATTTTTGACACAGCCAAAGGGCGGAGGGGGTCTGGTTGGGGGCCCGTGGATTTCGTCTCTTCTTTTTGCAGATGACGTGGTCCTGCTGGCCCCCCTAGCCAAGACCTACAGCATGCGCTGGGGCGGTTCGCAGTGTGAAGCGGCTGGGATGAAGATCAGCTCCTTCAAGTCAGAGGCCATGGTACTCGACCGGAAAAGGGTGGCTTGTCCCCCTTCAGGTGGAGGGGAGTTCCTGCCTCAAGTGGAGGAGTTCAAGTATCTCGGCGTCTCGTTCACGAGTGAGGGAAGAATGGAGCAGGATATCGACAGACGGATCAGTGCGGCTGCCGCAGTAATGGGGGCGCTGTGCCGGTCCGTTGTGGTGAAGAGAGAGCTGAGCCGAAAAGTGAAGCTCTCGATTTACCGGTCGGTCTACGTTCCTACCCCCACCTATGGCCATGAACTTTGGGTCATGACCGAAAGAACAAGATCCGGATACAAGCGGCTGAAATGAGCTTCCCCCGTAAGGGGGCCGGGGTCCTTAGAGATAGGGTGAGGAGCTCGGCCATTCGGGAGGGGCTCGGAGTAGAGCCCCTGCTCCTCCACATCGAGAGGAGCCAGTTGAGGTGGCTCGGGCATCTATACCGGATGCCTCCTGGACGCCTTCCTCGGGAGGTGTTTCAGGCATGTCCCACCGGGAGGAGGCCCAGGGGACGGCCCAGGACACGCTGGAGGGACTATGTCTCTCGGCTGGCGTGGGAACGCCTTGGGCTCACCCCGGAGGAGCTGGAGGAGGTGTCTGGGGAGAGGGACGTCTGGGTGTCTCTGCTGAGTCTGCTGCCCCCGCGACCCGGTTCCGGATAAGCGGAAGACGACGAGTACGAGTACGAGAGGAACGCATGAATTAGTTTTTCAAGGTCCTGCTGAGACATTAGTGCTTTAATCCTGGAGATGTTCTTTAGGTGATAGAAGGCTGACCTTGTTACTGTCTTTATGTGCCTCTGAAGGTTCAGGTCTGAGTCCATCACTACACCCAGGTTTCGAGCTTGACTGGTTGTTTCTAGCTGTATTACCTGAAGCTGTTTGCTAACTTTTAAACGCTCTTCCTTTTTGTCCAAAGATTATTACTTCAGTTTTGTTTTGATTCAGCTGAAGAAACTTTTGGCACATCCATGCGTTGATTATTTTATATTATTATTATTATTATTATTATTATTATTATTATTATTATTATATTATTATTATTATTATGCAACATTATGGCCAAGACTTTTGACTTATAGTGAGAAAACAGTTTATCTTCAAGTTCAGACAGTTTTTTCTTTATATTTTGCTTTTATTTGAGTCATTATTTCTTCAGATTCTGAGGCCCTGCCCTGACCAGTAGGCCAGATTTAGATTTACAATAACATCAAATTAAGGATACATGCAAAATCATGGATCGCAAAACTTAAAAACAGGCTTTTGTCAGTCAATTGATGTATTCTTTTGGTAAATATAGCAGGGATCTCAGTCAATGGCTTGGAGGCTTAATTAGAGCTTATGCTGGTGACACAGTAACATGGGGGATTGTTCTATGGTGCAGAAAATGAAACCTCCATTATGTAACCAGGGCTTCCCAGTACATTTCATGCATTTAAGAAGTAGGATACTTTCCTCATAACCATAGAGTGTCTCTCTTTTGTCTTACATCTGTTAATCTGAGCCACTATGAGGTGTAGAGTTACAGCATTGTAACCTTACACCAGCTGTCTGCACTTCATTACTAAATGTTAGCACACCTTGGTTCTTAACCTAACTTTTTCGCAGCAGAGATTTGGGATTAATTGTCTGTAATTGACAGTTGAAACCAGGAAATAACATGCAATACATTACATAATAGGACACAACTTTTGCTTCCCACTGTCTGACAATAAATTCAGACTAAACTTTTCTGCTTTAGGCCAGTTAGGATACCCAAAATATGCAAAATCTCAGAATAATGAGGCAGAGGATATATTATAAGGAAAACATCAACCATGTTGCTTCCTTGTGTGACACAGGAGACACGTCATGGGAAAATTAAAAGAAATTACACAAGATATTAGTAAAAGAATTGGGGACCTCCGCAAGCCTGGTTAATTATTAGGTATAATTCCCATATGCCTGAAGATTCATCTGTTCAAAACACCATATGAATATAAACACCATAAACATGTCCTGCCATCATAATGTTAAGGAGATGAGTGCTGTGTCCCAGAGATTAATTTGTTTTGGGGCAAAATGTGTGAATCAACCCCAGAACAAAAGCAGAAGACCTTCTGAAAATGCTGGCAGCAAGGTAGAAGTCATTAATTAATTAACCTTAATTTGTGGCAGCATCATTTTGTGTTTGTGTTTTGCTCCTGCAGGGACTGGTGCACTTCACAAAACAGATGGGATCATGGGAAAGGACCTTACGGAGAAATATTACAGCAACATTTATTGACATCAGTCAGGAAGTTGGAGCTTGGCCACAAATGAAATGGCCCTTTCAGCTGAAATCATTCCTATAAATTGGTTACCAAGTGGCCAGAGGATAACAAAGTCATTGCCTTTGAGTGGACATCACAAAGCTCTGGTCTCAATCCCATAGAAAATCTGTGGGCAGAGCTGAGATGATGTGTGCGAGCAACATGGCCTAAAAACATGACGCAAGATACACCAGTTCCTTCAGGAGAAATGTGCCAAAAATTTCATCAAACTATTGTGAGAAACTTTAGAGTTTGATCAAAAGCATACACTTAATTCCAAAGTTTGTGTAAACCTGTAAAAATATCTCAAACGTTTCTCTCATCATTCTGGCATTTAGCAAAGAGAAATGAGTTTGGTAATCCTCACTGAACTAAAACGTGTAACATTTAGTCTGATTTAATGTCATACAGTGAGAAAGAAATGCCATGTGTGTTTTCACACAGTGTACAGAGTATTTGGTTTCAACTGCATAGTTTTTGTGTGAGAACAGAGATCGATGAGGAAAAAAGGAAAGAGTTGCAGACACATTATGTGGGAAATATATGTGTCTGCATGGATTTACTTGATACAGTGTCTTTGCGAATGTATAAAACTTGTGCAGATTTGTGGTGTGTAGGTGTATTGTTTGTAAGCTGGTGTTAATTGATGCATTTTCTTCTTTTGTGTCTTACATGGAAAGCCCTTCTTATTAAACTGTCAATCACAAACCCGTGTCCCCGTGAACGACGAGCAGGAAGCTGAAAGAAAGATGCTCACAGGGCATTATTACGCCATGTGAAAGGAGAAGAGCATTGGAGAGAGTACAGAGGAGCAGACCATCACAACAATTAGCCCACCTTTTAAAAAGCTTTCCATCAGAGCAGTTTGATATAGGAATGAAGCAGCGGGTCTCTGCAGGAGCCTGTTGGGAAATCAGCCTAACAATACATAAAACTGGCACACGTGCTCTCACTTTTCACCATCTGCAGAGGACTTGTTGTTTCTCCCTGTGCCAGCTCAGTCATTTCATTTTAAATTAATTCATTTCATTCAAATCAGTTCAGTCATGTTAAACACATTTTAGTTTACCTCAGTGCAGGGTGCTGATGGGAAATTTTATACAGTTAGTAAATATTGTTTCCATAAAAATGGCATCAAATTAATCTGCTTTTATTTATCCACAGGATTGTAGTCTAAACACTGTTTATAGGAATAATGATCAAAAATTGAGCTGATTTGTAATAGTACAATAAAAATGTTTTGTATGACAATGAATTCTTACTGTAGGAGTTTACATCAATCAGAAAATTATCTTTGGGTATTTGTGTCTTTTTTTATAAAAGTCCTGTTGAAAGCACTATCATTTAGGTTCCCCTACAGCAGAGCAGTCAGCACAAAATTTTGCATATAATATGTAAACCTCCTTATGGCCATTTTATGCTTTCTATTATTCTTCATTAAAGAACCCCAAAATGATCATAGACTTTTCTGATTAAGATACAGTTTTTAAAACATTATTTCCTGGATTACCCTTCTGTGGGCTCCACTTATTGGAACCCCTGAACAAAAGGCATCTTTTACTACAGTTTCAGTGAGGCAAAAGATTCTGTGTTAAAAAAAAAAAATGTTTTGAATCAAATCATATTGGGTCATTATCCTGTTGAAAGACCAAGTGATTACCTATTTTTAGTTTTTTTAAAACAGAGACTATACCCACCTGGACTGTTTGCTTGCCAAAAAGGTGACCAAATATATATTATATATTGTGCAAAATCTCTGCTGACATAATTATTGGCATATCATTACTATTCCAGCAGAGATTTTCTACAAAACAACCTTTCTTTAATGTATTTTTCAACACCAAATTAATGTACTCAAGCTAAAGGTTGTATTTTCCTGTTATATTTTGCTACTGCAATGAAATATTAATTTATTTTAAGGCTTTTTACAAAAGCCTTGAAATAAAGGGGTATTTATAAAGGTAGAGAGCAATAACGATCATTTTATTTATCTTAACTTGCAATATTGTTTTTTATATCTATTCATCTGTTTACCTGTATCTATAAAAGTTACATTTCAATAATTTTCTACAGTTTTTGGACTGTCTCTGCAAAACTACCATCTTAATGTGTTAGACGGGTTTCGATCTCTAATCCTGGGGGGTTTATGGTTCTAGGTTTTAGCCTCTGTTATGCTGAACTCTGTCAGCATTACCATAAGAACAGTCTTGGCTGGGTGGGAGGCCTGTGGGTGCCTGGTGTTAAAAACTGGCTTTAGGTATACATAACAAATTTATGTGTTGGATGAAGCACAAGATGGACGGACTACTAACTCAGGGCTTCATCTGTATTGATAAGGCCACTGCTCATATGACCTGAACCAGCCATGTTACACCCTTCACCCGTGGTAATGAACAAAAGAAGCACATCCTGGATAGAAACTGCCTAAATGAGTTTGCTTTGAGTGGCTGGCTAAGCCTTAGGGATAGGGTAAGGAGCTCCATCATCTGAGATGAGCCCAGAGTGTAGACAGTTTCTGTGCTGGTGTCAGCGTAGGTAGTTTGGGCCTCCTTGATGCTTCCTCTTGGAGGTTTTTCTGGGAAATCCCACTGGGAGGAAGTCTGAGGGCATATCCAGAACTCACTTAAAGGGACTTCATTACATCTCTGGTCTGGGATGGCCAAAAGTGGGTGGGAGTATGGAAAGCCTCTTTGGACAATAAACGTACTTTCCAACGTCACTTGGTATCTA